>CAIGRN010202370.1:0-13458 GCA_903798345.1 Fraxinus anomala | reverse complement strand
TTGCATTTAAAATTGCAGTTTTTTTCTTCCTTTTAATGATCAACATAATGGATTCTAAACGATTAAAATGGTTTTGGCTCTAATGGATGACTTAAATGATAAATACAATGGAGCAAAATGAAAAGTCAGGTTGATGGAATATAAAAATAAATTAAGAAATAAATGGGGATGAATTAGAGGTCGTTTGGTACACAATATCCGCTTTATCTAATTTTGAAAATTGAAGTACTAAACATATGTGCAAAAATTATAATAACGTGTGTCGTCAACATAAAAAAAAATTATTGTTTAAGAGAAATTCGATACCTTACAAAAATTTATAAAAAACAACAAGTACGCAAAATTTTACTATCGTGACCAAAATTTTAATTTGAACTCTTAGGAAGGGTCGTAGCGACTTAATAATATAACTTAAATTATTTTTCGATTTATACAAGAAAAATTATTTTAAAATGAAACACAAGATTTTATTTTATTTTATTTTCTCGGTCGCTATATTCTTTCATTCAAGACCTCAACCACCCGTCTCGCAACTAAGGACTCCTTACTAGCAGTAGAAATGGAGTTCCTTGTGCTCAACATGTCATTCCTCACAGTCTGGATATCCGTGTCCATGGCACCCACAGCCTGCTGATGACTCTGAATATCCTGGCTAGAGTCGGTCATAGTGGCGAACAACTGTCTTAGTAGCTGTGTATCAACATCCAGTGGTGCCGATGGTGGTGGTGGTGGTGCCTTAGGCATCTCAGCGTCCTCAGCTCTTTACCCCTATAAAGCGTACTACTGTCTCAATTGCTCACTCTCCTACTACTCACTATGTTTTTCCGTAGCTCGATCCTGAGCTTTCAAGGTAGAGCGTTTAATGAAATGGCTAGGTCTCTCAAGAAGCTCCCCGGATGGGATAATGATGACCGCGCTCTTGCAGATCCCACTGATCGAATTTGGAAAAATTAACGAATGATGATGATCTCCCAAGACACCTTGATAATGAATCTGATCATAAATAAAAATGGCCAAGTCAATCTTCTCTCCTCTAAACAAGTGATAGATAAAATCGGTCGTTGGATCGTTGAATGTTGTCCAATTTGAGGTTGGCTCGATGTTATGGCAAATAAACAGCCATAGACAGACGGGTGCAAGCTTAATCTGATGCCATGCTGGCATTTGTAACGGCCATGCATCCTCACACCTAAGTAGGACTTCCTCGACTGTGTACCACGGGAAATCTCCAGGAATATGAACAATATTATCCCAAGTTAGCTGGTAATAGTATATATTACCTCGGGTGTAAAAATGATCCATTTGTCCCTTACCCACGTCTGATGTAGATGCTCAGACCCCAGAGTGTCTACGTCACTGTTGAAGTTGGCATAAAAATTTGCGAACTAGGCGCTCATATACTGATGAGGTCTTTCAACCACTGTATCCTAATCGCAGTTTTGTACCAAAGTCACGATCTCAAATTCGGGAAAATCTTCTAATTTGACTGACCGTTCTAGAAGTAGTGGACATTGTCTAATAGCATCTGAGTATCGTGTGGTAGCCTCCTGATCCAAAAATTTCTGTATTCTTCTTTCAGGTCCCCTTGTCCGTGTAGTACCCGAAGTGGTGGCCACATTTTCCTTTCCTTTGAAGGTGCACTTAGGAGGCATTCCGCAACCACAACAAGAATTAAAACATGTAAGTTAACTGTGATGCATAAATGAATACCATAGTACTTGGAGATAATATAAGAAAATGAGCATCAAATCCCTAAACTTATGTCACAAGCAAAAAAAAATTCAAGTAATATTTCAAACAAAGCATGATGCAATGTAATGATGCTATACTTGACAAAATGTGTAATGAAAGATAGGTTTTGTAATAAAAGTTCAAAATGTAGTGTATAAACTCAATATCCACTCAAAAAAAAGGAAATTATACATTTAAAATCATGTTCGCTTTCGGACACCCTCAAGCAATCTCTAGGCATATGAAAGAATGTTCATTAGTCCAACACATGTTCAAATTTGAGGTCAAACGGACTTCATTTGAGTTAGAAAATAGAAGGATGAAGTGAGTGACGTGAAGTGTGTTTTGCAAGCCATGTCATGCCTAATTTTCTCAGTTCAACTCAAAATCATAATTTACATCATCTGCCTAATTACCTTACTCCATCTCAAGCATTCAATTTGTTTTTTTTTTTCAAATCATCAATTAAGAACTTCTATAGAATGAAGGCAAGAGAATTTAATTACATACCTTTAAGTTTTTGTTGATGTTGAAGATTGGTGAATGGAGATGAATATGTAAATTTGATAAGTGTCGCGTGTGTTAAAGTCGAGATGTGTGGTGTGTGTCTTTGAAATTGTGTGGGTGTGTCCATGTGTGTGTATTTAAAACCAGTTTTTGGGATTCCTTAACTCTATGCGACAGCATAGTGGAAATGAATGCGATCGCATAGAGCAAACATTCAGGGCCAATTTAGGCCCTGATGCTCTATATGCGACCGCATTACTGGCTAGTCTATGTGGTCGCATAGACTACCAGTAAGGCAATTTTTTTTATAGAAACATTCTATGATGATTATGCAATTCTCAACGAACTCAACAATGAACTCTCCCCCCCAATCAAATCGAACATTGTCCTCAATGTCTAAATATGCCTACCAAAGGGTAGTATATCATTTGAACACTTAAGTAAATCAACATAGAGTGTGAATGATGGTTAACCTGAAAAGTACTCAATTAAAAAAAAGAAAAAAGAAAAAGAAAAAGAAGAAGAAGCAAGAAATGAAAAGAAACTTAAAAACAAAACTAATATACAGAAAAGTGAAGTAAAGAATATACATGAGTGATGTCAAGGATGGTAAACAAGGTTTGCACGATGAACTTTTTCCACTGCAGGCACCTGTTGTCCATAAACTATCTTGAGACACTGTCCATTCACTTTAAACACTCTACCATTGTTAGGATCCTTAATTTCAATTGCCCAATTTTCAAAAACTTGTTTCACCATGAAATGGCCAGTCTACCTATATCGAAGTTTTCATGGGCACTTATGAAGTTTAGAATCATACAAGTATACTTTCTGATTTGGTTCAACTATTTTCCTATGAATGTTTTTATCATTAAATTTTTTCATTTTTGACTTGTAGATTTTAAAATTCTCATATGCATCATTTTGTAACTCTTCCAACTCACTCAATTGAAAATTCCAAAGCTTACCCCCTCTTCTAGGTCAAAGTTAAAGTGTTTGATAGCGTAATAGGCTCGGTGCTCAACCTCTATAGGTAAATGGAAGGGCTTTCCAAAAACAAGTTTATAAGGTGACATGCCTAAGGAGGTCTTAAAAGTTGTACGGTAAGCCCAAAGTGCATCATTTAGTCTTAAGGATCAATCTTTACGATTGGGGTTCATCGTATTTTCCAAAATTTATTTGATTTTTCTATTAACCAATTCTACTAGTCCACTAGTTTGGGGATGATAAGCAGTAGAAAGTTTATGAACAACCTCATACTTTTTCATTAGTGCTTCAAATGAACGGTTGCAAAAGTGTGTGTCTCTGTCACTAATAACAACTCGTGGTATGCCAAACCTAGACAAGACATTTTCTTTAAGAAATTTAACAACCGTTTTATTATCATTGGCCCTACAAGTTGGTGCCTCTACCCATTTAGACATATAATCTATAATCACAATGATGTATCAGTAACCAAAAGAAGGTGGAAAGTGTCCCATGAAGTCAATTTCCTAACAATCAAATATTTCTATCACTGAAATGGGGGTTCAAGGGCATCATATTATGCCAGGACAAAGCACCAATCTTTTGGCACCTCTCATAAGATTTACAATAAATATTAGTATCTTTAAACAAAGTAGGCCAATAAAAACTAAAATTTTTGCAGCATCTTTTTCATAGAAAAATACCCTCCACATGCTTAGGCATGAAAGTAATTGAGTACGCTAGGTATCTCCTCATCAAGGACACAACGTCTCTAAATTTGATCAGGGCAGTATTTAAATAGACATGGGTCATCCCAATAAAACTTACGTACCTCAACCATGAACTTTCTCTTGTCTTATGCACTCCACTTTACTGGAATTTGACCTGCAACCAAGTAATTTACAATGTGAGCAAACCATGTTAGAGAGGAAACAGAAAATAAATGCTCATCTGGAAAGTCATCTTTAATTTGTAATGGATTCATATTGTCCTCAAAAGTTAGCATTGACAAATGGTCGGTTACCACATTCTCTACTCTTTTTTTTATCTTGAATGGTGATGTCAAATTCTTGTAACAGTAAAATCCATCGTATTAAATGCGCCTTAGCATCCTTCTTTGCAAGAAGGTACTTAAGGGCTGTATGATCCGTGAAAATTGTAATGGGAGAGCCAATCAAATAAGAGCAAGATTTATGAAGCGCAAAAACTACGGCCAATAACTCTTTTTCAGTAGTGAAAATAATTCATTTTAGCACTGTTGAGAGTTCTACTAGCGTAGTATTACAATAGGCTTACCTTCCCTTCGTTGCCCAAGGACAACACCTACCGCAAAATCACTTACATCACACATAATCTCAAATGGCAATGTCCAATTGAGTGGCTGCATTATAGGTGCTGAAGTTAGCTTGTCAATCAACGTTTCAAACACCTCTTGGCAAGCACGGGTCTATTCAAAAGTGGCATCTTTGACTAAGAGTTTACATAATGGTCTAGATATGGATGAAAAATTCTGTATATTCCTCCTATAAAAACCAGCATGGCCAAGAAATGATCTAATATCTTTTGTTGTATTAGGTGTAGCAATTTAGAGATTAATTTAAACTTGGATTTATCAACCTCTATCCATTTAGACTAAATTACATGTTCTAAGACAATGTCTGAAGGTACCATAAAATGACAATTCTCCCAATTCAAAACTAACCTCTTTTTCTCACACCGGTTAAAACTCTCATCAAATTCAACAAGCATGCATCAAAAGAGGTTCCAAAAACAGTTAGGTCATCTATGAAAACTTTCATGCAATATCTACCATGTCACTAAATATGCTCATCATGCATCTTTGAAAAGTAGTAGGAGCGTTACATAATCCAAGTGGCATCCTACGAAATGCATTGGTAACAGAAGGACAAGTAAATGTGGTATTTTCCTGGTCTCTAAAGCTATTTCGATTTGACAATAACCAGAATAATCATCCAAGAAATAGTAAGAGAGATGGCCAGCCACAGGCTCTAGAATGTGGTTGCGTGGCAGTATTTAACTTCCAATGTACATATGCCATCTAGTCATTGTCTTAGTGGGAACTAATTGACCTAATTCATTCTTTACCACTATGACACCTTACTTTTTAGGGACCACTTGTGTTGAACTAGCCGATTTACTATTTGCAATTGGGTAAATGATGCCCGCATCTAACAGTTTTAACACCTCATTTTTCACAACTTCTTTCATTGTGGGTTTTAACCTACGCCGTGGGCCTCTTTTAGGACTTGTTCCCTCTTCTAGGTGAATCCTATGTGAACAAATTAAAGGACTACTACCTTTAATGTCATATATGGTCCATCCAAATGTAGATTTATGCTCATTCAGAATATTGAAAAGTTGCTCACCTTGCAAAGCATTCAATTTTGAAGATATAATTACAGGAAAAGTATCACCTAGTCCAAGAAACACGTGTTTCAGTTTTGGGGTAGCGGTTTCAACTCTGGTTTGGGACTCTCATTGTTTGATGATTGCTGCCCTCCACTCCTTTCTGGTAATTTTTCAAATTTGGGCTGCCATGGTGATGTCCCATAATTCTGAGATTCTACAAAAATAGTACAAATGTTAGCATATTCCTCACTATCACAACTTGCTGGACTTTTAGAATTTAAGAGAAAAGAGTTCAACGGGTCAAAGTCAGCAGTTGTAGATGATTCCTCCTGAGTGGGTAATCATGTATGTTTGATAGCATTCATCATCCTCCATAGGTTGCTTAGTGATGTGAAAAATATTGACTTGTAAATTCATGTTCCCAAAAGACAACTTCATTAAACATTTCCTGCAATTTATAAGAGCGTTAGCTGTGGCAAGGAAGGATCTACCAAGAATGATATGTATTTTGGAATCAACATTCACATCAACCTTCAAGTCTAGAACTAAAAAGTCAACAGGATAATAAAAATTGTTAATTTGTACCAAAACATCCTCAACTACTCATCTAGGTCTTATGGTGGACCGATCAGCTAGTTGTAAAACTACAGATATATGTTTTATCTCACCTAAGCCTAATAAAAATAAATAGCATAAGGCATGAGGTTGACACTAGCTCCTAAATCAAGGAGGGCTTGTCCAAACTCACAGCTGCCAATGATGCAATAAATGGTAGGACAACTAGGATCTTTATATTTTGGTGGGACCCTTGGCTCAATCACCGTACTCACTTGCTCAGTCAAGAAAGCAGATTTCTTGACATGATGGTTTCTCTTTACAGTACATAAGTCTTTGAGGACTTTAGCATATGTAGGAACTTGGGCAATCACATGCAAGAGAGGTAGGTTAATTTTTACTTGTTTAAGGTGTTCTGAGATCTCATTGTATTGACCAGTAGTTTTCATGGTAGGCTTGAGAGCTTGAGGAAAGGGCAGCTAGATTTTCCACTAGCTCTTCACTAAGAATGCTCTGTTCAAAATTTCTTTTTCATTTTTCCTAGACTCCCTAGACTTGATGATTGGTTCTATAACCTTCCCATTCCGAGTAGTGATGACATTAACTTCCTTAAACTCGTTTTCTTCTAAACCCGAGCTTTGAGCCATATGTTGTCCCTTAGGATTTGGTTGAGCCTGAGCTGGAAACCTTCCACGTTCCACTACAGCTAAAGCATTAGTCAACTTAGACATATGATTTTTTATCTCTTTATTTTTCTTAACCACTTAAGTGATCATAGTCTCAAACTTTTGATTGGTCTTACCTTGTGCCTCTATAAAAGCATGTAAAGTGTCTTCTAAAGTGTTCCTAGAAGATGTGGGCTGATATGAAGGTGTATTGAAAGCTCTAGATGGTTGGGCAGGTTGCTGGTTTTCAGATTTTCAGTTGCAATTGGGGTGATCCCATCACCCTTGATTGTAGGTATCAGAAAAATGAGAGATTTTTATACATACCTAAAACATTGCAGTGTTCTTCATAAACCTCCATCATCTCAGCTAGAGTGGAACACTCTTGCACTGGATGATCAATTCTACCACACACACAACTAGGTCCAGAGGACTCAACACGAGCAATATTATGTGTAGGCTTTGAGTTCTTAGCACGTAGAGTTTCAAGTTCTCTAGTAAGGGCCTCTACCTTAGCTCTAAGACTATCTTCCCTCCTAAGATGATAAATACATATACTAGAAGAGTTTTCTATGGGTCGTAACCTATTAGTGCTATCAGAAGTACTAGGTCCAGTCAAAGTATGAGCTTTTTCATCAAGTTCATCTAAGTACTCTATGGCCTCATATGTTCTTTTTGCAAGAACTTACCATTATACATCATCTCAACAAATTGACACTCTCTAGGTGTTAGTCCTTCATAAAAATAACTCACAATATGCCAACTCTCATAACCATTGTAGGGACAAAGGGTTTGTAACTCTTTGTATCTTTCCCATGCTTGGTATAAGGTCTCGCTATCTTTTTGAGCAAATGGAGAAATTTTCTTCTTCAAGACACTAGTCTTATGATGAGGGAAGTATTTTATAAAACAAATTGAGTCATTTTACCCCATGTTCCAATCGAACGTGGTATTAGTGAATACAACTAGTTTTTTTTGCTCTCTCTTTAAGTGAAAATGGAAAAAATTTAAGCATGACTGCATCCGTCGTACCATGTTGATTGTGGAATATTGCAACCACCTCCTCAAATTCTCTAATATGCACATATGGGTTTTCACTTTCAAGTCCGTAAAAAGTGGGAAGAAGTTGAATCATTCCTAGTTTGAGGTCTATACGTGGTATATTAGGTGGAAAAATAATGTATGATGGTGTGGATGTGTGCGTGGGATTAAGATAATCCCGTAGAGTTCTATAAGGCACATCTACATGTTCACTATCAGTCATGGTGTTGTTTAGTGTGGTGTTTGTGGCAATTGATGCAGTGTTAAAGATAGGGTTAGAAAGATATTCAAACATTATAAGAGTTGTTTCGGTGAATGCTCCTTACTTGCCTCTATTCCTGCTCATAAAACACGAAAACAAAATTACGCGAGAATAGAAAAATAACATTGAAGAGAATTAAATTAACTAAAGAGTAATAAAGGAATGGTATCACCCTTTTTCAGTTAATCCCTTAGCTTCTTATATTGTCTCCTCGACAACGGCACCAAAATTTGGTTACACCCAAAGAATAATGTGGTAGTTGTAGCACAGCCTTGGGGTGTCGATTCCACGAGGAGATGGTTGAAATGCTTAAGGAATTCGAAGGATGATTGTATGAATAACTGATATAAAATCACCAAATCCAACCGAGTTCCTTCGTAGCTTCACCGAAATCTTTAGTTTCTCATGAGAAATTTTTAAGCTTCAAGGGAGAAAAGATGTGTATGGAGGCATCCACTATGTTCTGGCACATATTAGGGTTCAAATATGCGAATCCCCACTTGTTTCCATAAGTAGTTGAACGAGATTAGGAAACTAAATATGTGACCACCGAACATAACTATGCGAGCACATAGTTCATTTGCATTCGATTGTATAGTTCGTGAAAAATCGACGTTTTAATTCCCTGAAGCAGAGTATGTGGCCGTATGGGAGACAACATTATGCAACCGCTTAGTGTTGTGTAACTTCCAAAATCTGTGTTTTAGTCCTCCAACTTGGGTTGCTCGACTCTTGACCTCTTTCCTTATTTCTTCTTCATCCAATACTTTATTCCTTATCTTAGTTAGACCTCGCCATATTTGCATCTTCATTTTCTCTTCCGATTCATCTTTTGATTATTTTCATCTTGGTCCCTGAACTTTACTTTTCCTTCATTTTGATCTTTTTCCACTCGTTTCTCTTTATTTCCGCTACGTTCATCACGTTGTCCCGCAAAACGTAAATTACATATAATTAAATTATATTTCAACATATTAATCAACAATTGTTCATGTTTTGGTAGTAAAATAAGTGTGAAAATGCACTTATCAGCATTCTTGTATGTTCGCATCCATCATACAAATATAGTTGGATCATGTACGAGAATAGATTTGAAAATCAAACGAAAGAGGTTGTCGAGTAGGATAGGAAAATTGGTTCTTCACAATTAAATTTTTGTTGTCAAATAAGGTAAGCAAAAAAAGAGATAATAGCGTGGGGATTCGGGATCTTGGTACATTTTTCATTCATATAAATTCATAAGCTTGCATTCACACATAATTTTGCATTCATTCCATTAATTTAGACATTAATAGCATTTTTACCTATTTTAGATCAATTTAGAAAATCATAAAAACCACAATCTTTCTATTCAATCTCTGTTGTATGATACTCGGACTCATAATCTGTTTACTACTTGTTAACGAATCGTACACTTGCAGTAAATTGTACACACATAATTTCCGAACAAATTTTTGGCGTCGTTGTCGGGAATTGATATAGTTTAGTTTTATTTATCTTGGTACTAATTCAAACTTATTTTATTAGTTTTTCTTTATCTAATGTCTCTATTTCTTTCTATTTCAGCATTGTATGCGAAGTTCGATAGCTAGTGATCTAATTTCAGTTGATCCGAAAAATGAACATACATTTCATCGTGGGCTAAGGAAAGCAAGAGAAGCACGGAAAAAATACCAAAATAGCAACAAATGGCGAACAAGCTTAATCAAGTAAATTCGATGGCTAATCCAGTAGTTCAAGCAAACGTGGGAGAGAAAGATGACAAAAATATGCTAGTTGGGGATTGCATGACCTCTCTCACTATTCAGAGCTAGTCCAGTGTCGTCTATCCTCCATTCGAGCAGCCTAACTTCCAACTGAAGACTAATGTTATCCATTTAGTCTAAAATAGACATCAGTGACTGCCTACTTAGAACCCACATATGCATGTATCCCGATTCTTGGATGTGTGCCAACATCTCAGATGATGCTATTCAACTGAGGTTTGTTTCCACAAGTGACTACGCAGCGGGAGCTATTTTGGGACAATGGAAAGGTAAAATTTTCCATGTCATATATTATGCAAGCAAGACCTTGAATGATGCACAACTCAACTATGCCACTACTGAGAAGGGTCTTCAAACTGTGGTCTATGACTTTAACAAATTTCAATCTTATCTTGTGGGAACAAAGGTCATAGTCTATACAAATCATGCAGCGTTAAAATATTTGATGACAAAAAAGGATTGCCAAGCCGAGACTAATCTGTTGGTGTCGGTACTAAAAGAATTTGATTTAGAGATCAGAGACAAGAAATGAAGTGAGAATGTAGTAGTCTGACCAATTATCTCGACTTGAGCTTAAGGAGCAAAAAGAGTATGTTGAAATCAATGAGATCTTCCTTGGTGAGCACATTTTAGTTGTGAAGGATACTCCTTGGTACGCCGACATTGTGAATTATTTGGCCAAAATATTACTCCATCAGATTATTGTAGTCATCAACGGAAGAAATTCTTTTCTTGAAATACTATTTTTGGGAGGATCTTATTCTCTATAGGCAAGGTATAGATCAAATTATACGGCGATGTATTTCGGATTAAGAGGTACCTCGCATACTCGAGCAGTGTCACTCATTTGTATATACGGGACATTTTGGTGCGTCAAAGACAACTGCAAAAATTCTACAGTCTGGGTTCTATTGACCTTCTATATTCAAGGATGCTTATGTGTTTGTGTAGAAGTGTGATAGATGCCAATGTACGGGAAATATCTCGAGGAAGAACGACATGGCTCTAAACAACATTTTAGAGGTGGAACTTTTCGATGTATGTGGGATTGACTTCATGGGTTCATTCCCTCCTTCATTCTCAAATTAGTATATCCTAGTAGCATTTGATCCAAATGGGTGAAAGCAGTTGCATTGCCAACCAATGATGCTAAGGTGGTGGCTGAGTTCTTAAAGAAATATATTTTTAATCGTTATGACACTCTACAAGCTATAATCAATTATCGGGGATAGGCACTTTTGCAATCTCCAATTTGAGTCTTTATTGGCTAAGTATGGTCTTCGATATTGAATAGCTACTTCTTATCATCCTCAAACAAGTGGGCAAGTCGAATTTTCCAACAAGGAGTTGAAATGGATTCTTGAAGTCACAATTATTTCTTCACGAAAAGATTAGTCTAAGAAGCTTGATGATGCAATATGGGCCTACGTAGAAGCTTTCAAGACTCCTATGGGAATGTCTCATTATCACCTAGTTTTTAGGAAAGCGTTCTATCTACAAGTTGAGTTGGAGCATCGAACCTATTGGGCTATAAAGAGGTTGAATTTTGATTTAAAGGCAGCCGGTGAAACGAGACTACTTTAGATGAATGAGATGGATAATTTTTGGATAGAGGCCTATAAGAATGACAAATTATACAAAGAGAACTAAAAAGTGGCATGGCATGCATATTCAAAGAAAGAAGTTTAAGGTTGGGCAACAAGTCTTCTTGTAAAATTTTCGACCCAAGCTATTACCGGGTAAATTGAGGTCAAGGTGGTTAGGGCCATACACTATCACGAACGTATTCCCATATGGAGCTGATAAAATCACTCATGAGAGCAAGGGGACATACAAAGTCAATGGATAGAGATTGAAGCACTATTGGAATGATGAATTTTTGAAGGAAAAGTCAACCATT
The DNA here is from genome assembly GCA_903798345.1 of Fraxinus anomala. Lineage (NCBI taxonomy): Eukaryota > Viridiplantae > Streptophyta > Magnoliopsida > Lamiales > Oleaceae > Fraxinus > Fraxinus anomala. Next base: position 1,695 of record CAIGRN010202370.1, on the reverse strand, counting down.
CGACTTGAAACACCAGAGTGAACCACCATAAAGTCGAGCACTATAAACAAGTGCTTGTTGGGAGGTAACCCAAACATTTCTTCCCTTTTATTTATTCCACTTATGCATTAGATTAGGATTTTACTTGTTTTTCACAGCTTTTGGCAGTTTAGGTCATTGTTCATCCATTTAGGTTTTGATCTTTTTTTTTATGGCAAACACGAGCTCCATACAGTTTTAAACATATTTTGGAAAAGTTTGGGGACATGGGATGCCAATTGGAATTATAGAGCGTAAGTCAAGATCTTTGAAAAAAATTTGGCAAAAAACGAGTAGTTGAGTGAGTTTTCAAAAATTTTCATGTGTCCATACACTTTTCATACTCATTATAACTTGTAGGCATAAAAATTGGGGTCTAGAGGGTCGGAAATGGTCGATAGAGGCAAAATTTGCAAAAACGGCAAAAAACCTATTTTCTATTGTCTAAGCGGGCGCTTAGGCAATTCAGCCAAACTGCCACCTTCTACCAAGCAGGGAGTTTTTTGAAACAGAATGTTTCTACTAAGCGACCACTTAGAATTATACTAAGCGGCCACATAGTGTTTTTCAAAACAAAATTTTAACACTTAAGCCCGGTTCAAACCATAACAATTCCAATTTGATTTTCGTAAACCCTAGGGCCATTCTTACCTTAGTTCGTGAATTCCTCCTCAATTTCTACAATCAAACCACGGATGTTGTTTATGAAGCTAATTTATGTAAAACAAGTAAAAAATTTATACAGGTAACTGGTTTTGGGTGTCATAATATATTGAAGTTGTTGGTATTATACTTGAGTGGATAAATACCGGCTTAACGAGTAAAATATTGACAAATAGCGTATTTACAGGATCGATACCATATTTACAGGAAAGATACCGTATATGCAAGACTGATACTGTATATGCAACTTATCAAAAGAACATAGCAAATAATTTTATTAACTGCAATAAAATAACAGAACAAATAATTTAAATTGCAGTAAAAGAAATTTCAAACCGAGGCATGTGAGAACACAGTTTTCTTAAAATAGATTCGCCACCTCACCGTACGTGTTTGATGTTTAATTTGAGCGTCTGCTTCCCAAGATATAACGGTAAAATAGTAGATTCTGAGCACTACAGATAATACTTCGACGAACTGATTTAGTGTCTGAATAATACCACCTCCAAGAAGTATGCAGACAGAACTCGAACTGTATGCAGAATGTATTTTCAGATGAATTCGTGTATTTTTTAGAAAAGTGGAAAACGAGACATATAAATACTTAGCTCTTGAGTATGTAACTTGCCCACTCACTAAATGGCAATTACACAAGAGTTTCAACGGTTTCAGAAAATGAAAAGTCGGCTAAATAAAACAAAAATGTAGCAAAACGTGGACACTCTTAACGGGCCAATTTCGCTCCTTTCGGTCAGACATTCGTGTACGCAGGTCGCACCTGAACACAAGTTCAAGGTCCGAAGCCTATTTTGGTCCGTGATTTACACCTCGCCTGTGCGTACACGTGGAGATAGTCTCTATGCTACACATACACCCTTCCAAAATACAACTATATTTAAAGTGATTTTTATTTTCATCAACTTCCTATGTAGAACAAACATATTTCTAGTTTTCCCACCAACATAAATTTCTTTTAATTGGCATTCTTTGATATTCAATTTCTCATTCACCCGA
>CAIGRN010202357.1:0-15420 GCA_903798345.1 Fraxinus anomala | reverse complement strand
TTCAAGCCCTCCTTCTAGCGTGTTTTTGTCCAAATTAGTTAATAAAGACCTCCATTGATTCCCGTCTTCATTTGAATTACTAGCAACTTTTATTTGGATTATTGGAGCAGACACAAACATTGTCGTCGAATAGACTTTTGATATAACCTATAATAATAAAGAAATGATCATATCACCCACTCGATTATTACATTGCAGCTATAATCAAACGCTTATGTTGAAATTGTTATGGTAAGTAAAAGAAAATACCCCACAAACAAATTGTTGTAATATTTGAGGCTTGCTTTAACAAAGCCAAAACTGCATTTGTATCATGTCTTAACAGCATGTTGTCCTATTACAACACCAATTGCTGCCATTATGTGGCAATTTAACAACAAGGCTAAACCTGACTTATTTTTGCAGTTCCCCACCCCCATCTGCGATAAACGATGAATTGAAATGCATGTAGTTTACTGAGGATAAAACAGGGGAACTTATTATGGACTTGGTGCTTCAGACCATCAAGTGAGAAGAACCAGTGTGCTATGGGTCAGTCGTTATTTTCATTCACAAAGCTCGACTTTGTTTACAGCTTCGCTTTTTTAGGCAGTCTTGCTCTCAATTCCTCGGCAATAAGCCCTCCTTCTAGCGTTTTTGCTCTCCAAATTAGTTAATAAATACCTCAATCGAGTCCCGTCTTCATTTGAATTACTAACATTTTTTTTTGGGATTATTGGAGCAGACACAAACATTGTCGTCAAATAGACTTTTGATATAACCTATAATGATAAAGAAATGAACATGTCACCCACTCGAATATTGCATTGCAGCTATAATCAAACGCTTATGTTGAAATTGATATGGTAAGTAGAAGAAAATACCCCACAAACAAATTATTGTAATATTTGAGGCATGCTTTAACAAAGCCAAAATTGCATTTCTATCATGTCTTAACAGCATGTTGTCCTATTACAACACCAATTGCTGCCATTATGTGGCAATTTAACAAGGCTAAACCTGACTTATTTTTGCAGTTCCCCACCCCCATCCGCGATAAACGATGAATTGAAATGCATGTAGTTTACTGAGGATAAAACAGGGGAACTTATTATGGAGTTAGTGCTTCAGACCATCAAGTGAGAAGAACCAGTGTGCTATGGGTCAGACGTTATTTTCATGCACAAAGCTCGACTTTGTTTACAGCTTTGCTTTTTTAGGTAGTCTTGCTCTCAATTCCTCGGCAACAGCGTCAATGAACTCTTCAGTATTCAAATACCGAGCCCTTGTGACCCTGCAAGAAACACCACAGGAAACAGACATATAACTAATTGCTAATAACAGATATAACAGAAAAATAAGCAGCAAATTCTACTCACTTAGGCCCATGGATAAGAATGGCAAGATCCTTCGTCATCTTTCCAGACTCCACACTTGAAATGCAGGCAGCCTCTAGTTTCTTGGTATAATCCAAGAGTTTGGCGTTGTTGTCCAGTTTTGCCCTACAAACATCAGTATGATTATATCTAACTAACTTTAATATATGAGAAGAAGACTATATAAAATTGTGAAAAGTAATAGCACCAGAAAAAGATGGACGTCTAAAACATTGCTACCTGTGTGCAAGACCCCGTGACCAGGCAAAGATTGACGCTATGCTGTTAGTGCTAGTTTCACCTCCTTTTTCATGTACCCGGTAATGGCGTGTAACTGTGCCATGAGCTGCTTCTGCCTCAATTGTCTTCCCATCTGGGCATACCTAATGCAATTTTATCAAAGTTTAACAAGGTATGTCGTGAAAGGGAACACAAAATTGGACGATATGGTGATAGAGCACTCATACTAGTACTGATGTCATCAAACCAAGAGATCCAAATCCTGCATTCATGAAAATTTTGAAATATCAGCTGAAGAGTAATATTGCTTTGTCCCTTTTGATGAAAAGTATATATTTTATTATAGGAAAAACGAAAAACGAAAAATCTGCTCAAATTACAAGTTACAGTTAATTTGAAGTTTTGAACAAACCTTGGGCTAAGAAATCACTTTGAACATCCCCGTCATAATTTTTGCATGCCCAAACATAGCCTCCTTCACTTTTGAGAGCATAAGCAACCATATCATCAATAAGACGATGTTCATACCTACGGTGTGAAAAAGCTTATTAATGAGAAATTCTTCAACAAAGAGAAGCAAGCCAGCATGCAGAATACTAACCAGATCCCAGCTGACTCAAACTTGGACTTCCATTCTCTTTCATAAACTTCTTGGAAGATATCCTTAAATCTTGAGTTGAAGGAAAAAATGAGAAGCAGAAAAAAAATTAAAGACCAACATTTCCACTCAAGTGGAATGGGTGGACGGTGGGTAAATGGTTAATGTGTTTTTTTCTCTTTTCTTTAATTCACTTCCCCCCTCCCTCCGTGGATGTTTGAGAATTGTAAAAACTGAAAAATACGCACCTTCCATCGTACTTCTTTAAAATTGTATTCTTTGTGCTAAGATAAAGCGGCCACCGTTTCTGGAAAGCAGTGTTCATTGAAGCCTCCGCAAAAGCACGAATAGACTGTTTGATAGAAACTACATCAGCATTTCCTTTTGTAGAGTTAAAGCTTTCGAATATAGTATTAGTTTCTCTCTTTCATCAGTTACTGTGGAGAACGTCTAAGCTAGATGAGGTTCTGAAAGTACAGACTGGCAAAAGTATGTTAGCCTTTCAAGTATCATCAGTCAACATTGCTTTCTCAATTTTCTTTTTCTGGTCTAAACAGAGTTCATCATCAAGACTGTATTAAGTCCAAGGTGTTTACGGAGAATATACACAGATATTGTGCATGGACATGGAGGCAAGAACTTGTATAATCCTGTATCTAATTATGATTTGGCGGCACTTAAAAGGATTATTTTCAATGACATCTTTGTTACTCCTATGGAGATATGTACGTTAACCTGTCCACCTCAATATCAAACTTGGTCAAATCATTCAAACTGGAGTGATTGCCAACTAAGAAAAAAAATATCAGGATGACAATAGTATAGCATAGGACATTTGTAGACTCAAACCTCATCAGTGTTATACATTGACAGAGCTACACCCCCAGAACCTGTAAAGTTGTAAACCTCCAGCTCTGTGCTCCCATCAGCACTATTTGGTACTGTAAAACAAGTCGAAAGTCATTCTTTGATGAATAATTTTCTAGAGAGGATGACACACAAAGATCTTCTATATTGCAATGAAGTGATAACAGGACTCTACAACTCATGTCTCTCCAAAGCTAGTCCAAATTCACTAAATGTTTTTGAAGCAAATAGTGATCATAGGTATACCAAACACCATTTTAAGCTTTCCGGCTCCTTGAATAACTAAATCAGTAGCTCGATACTGATCACCAAAAGCATGCCTTCCAATGCATATTGGTTTTGTCCAACCTGGAAAATTTGAAAATATACCACATTAACTATACCTGAGAAAGAAAAGATGACGTTAAGAGTGGTTTCAATTGAAGGAACTTATAGCAAACACCTGGGACAAGCCGGGGGACATTCTTGCATATAATTGGTTCTCTAAATACCGTTCCTGCAGCAAGTGAAAATCATATTTCCAGTGCATATTGCAACCAAATTTAAGAGTAAGATTCGGGGAATTCATATGGAGGATTTTCCGAACCATTTAAAATGTTTCGTATGGTTCCATTTGGACTCTTCCACATATGTTTCAAACTGAACTCTTTGACACGTGCCTCATCTATTTGATCAACCAAAATAAATTTTACAATGTCAGAGAAATGTGTAGGACAAAACGACAAAAAACTTCAGAAACAGGTGAAGCCAAGATTCGGATGTGACAATTCAACCACATGCTTAGAAAAAAGTGATGACAGGTCAGGAGAATAGGATAATCTAGCCATCTTCAAGTATTTGAGTCGAAATTATAAATTGAGTTTAGCTGATAACTGCTACCAATATTTTGGTTCGCAGCATATTTCTCCAAGGAAACGAACATACATAAATGAGAACTTAATTGCATAAAGAAACACAACAATACATACCAGGAGTAATGGTTGCACATTTAATTGCCACATTGTACCTAGAGTTCATCACCGGAGAAAACAAAAGGTAAAAAAGAAGATTATCAAGTTCCACTTGAGCAAAATAGTATGCAAGTGATGGAGACATTTATAATAGACTGCTAATCTTAGCAATATTTTTATGTATATTCACAGTTAATTTGTGCAGATTCCATATGATTTCTGAGTTTAGCAAAAATCTTGCTGGGATGAATTACCATAATATGCAAGGTGGCGAACTATTAGAATACTACCGTAGATTACAACAAGCACAGAAAATTCAAAGCTTCAGTAACCTTATCCACTTAATTTCACATTACAACGGACGTGACAATCTTGTTGACCATCACTTGCATCAAATTAATTAATTAACTATAAATCTTCGAATGATTTACAGAATAGGAATTTAACTGATAAAGCCCAGGTTTTTCATGAAATTCTAATTATCATATTTCTTTGCATTTGAACAATATTGAGTTAACTAATTTCGATCGATTACATTTACCAAGTAACAGAAAAAAAAAAAGAAAAAGAAAAAAAAAAGAGAGAGAGAGAATGAAAAATTAATTCTGGTAGTCAATTTATGTCATATGGTGCATGAATGGGCTGCTTTTTTTGTGCCTGTCTCCTTTGCCCAGCTTCTAATAAGTATAAGCTTAAGAAATAAATAGAAAAAAGTTCTCAATTTGCACTCACACTTCTCCATAATAAAATTTGTTAGACAAAAGAATCTTTGTTTGTTTCTATCTACCAGATTATATCCATTCAAAATTGTTTCTTTCCTAATTGATAATCCAAATTGTTAGCTATCTCAAATATGATACTGATTAAATTTTGACAGTATCTCGTGCTCAGGTCTAATGGCAATGACTGGTATTGAATTTGTACATCTGAAAGTGCATGCAGAATACATAACCTTACAAAGTAAAAACAGAAATATCAATTATAAATTTGTAGCGCGTACTTAAGAGTGGCTTCTGCACTTTCAATTGTAACTTTATCATTAGTGGCCTCGCGATGAGGAAGACCAAGGTCGAAATACTTTATATCTAGCTCCAGAAATGGAAGTATAAGCTGTAAAATTGTATAAAAATCATGAGTAAGGATCAGAGATTCTTTTTCCCACGAAGAGAAAAACAAATGCAATGCCCACACAAAATACAGCTCAACTTTTAGGAGTAGAATACTACCTTCTCTTTAATTGACTTCCAGATAACGCGAGTCATTTCATCACCTGCATAAGGTTCACCATTAGAATAAAAATGATCCCGCTCTGAATAGACAGATAGAATCTGTAATTGTCGATTTTTGTATTCGTGTGCAAGTTTCAAAGAAAACAACTAAAAAATGATAGCTTCAAATAAACCAAGTAATTTGAATTTTTATTCCACATCAATTTGAGGTTGGAATGCTTTTGTGCCACTGTAATAGTATTTCTATATGTCTTACATCTCAAGAAATATAGAGGAGACAGAAGGATAAATGAAGTGACAATGTTTTCCATAGATGAATACATTATTCGAAGAAAGACCGTATTGCTCGTGCTTTTAAAGCAGTAGTATTAGAACAAGTATCTCATCACAGAGCATTAAACAGGAAAGCACCAAAGTCACAAAACCGATGACCATTTTCACCAAAATTACTGATCACAATTAACCTCCATAGCAGGCATCAAAACCAGGTCCTAACCCGTTGCTACAACACCATCCTAATCCTTCATAACCGAACTTCCCAAACTATTACCTTCAAACATCACCCAAAAGGCCCGACTAAAAAGGGAAGCAGTCAACAAAAACATCAACACGCAGCCTGATCATATCACCATTTCACCCTAATTCTATCCCAGAAAAAGCAATTTACCAGGCATCTGTAGCAAACCCTAAATTTGTGTGAAAGACATGGAGGAAGCAAGGCAAAACTATTTAGACTGACAGGAAAATAGCATACAAGAAAATACGAGTAAGATTTTGACTGACCGTCCATCTCAACGATGGGATTATCGACCTTTATCTTCTCCAAGTCCATCTGACCGATACGCGATCGCTTCTCTCGATGAAAAAAGTTCTCCACTCAATTCAGACAGAAGGAGTAAAATTGAGCCAAACCAAATGTTTAAGCATATACCGCTAGTTTAGTTAGAAACGAGGATCAAAGGTGTAGAAGATTAGAATAACATTAAAAAAAACGTGTGACATAATAATGCTATTCATCTCTTGCACGTTTAGGTGGCAGTCATAATCCATCTGTATTTTGGATTTTGTTATTTGTATACCGGAGATTCACAAATTTTTTAATGGGCATGATCCGGAATATACATAGAAGTGTCAATCTTGACGTATAAATAACAAAACTCTTTATGTTTATACATTGAACAGTGAATAAATGTCCAATGCATTAAAATAATAAATAAAAAATGTATTAATGGTCGACATTAATTTAGGTGACAGTACATTTACAATCCAATGACAACCCGATATATAAATAACAAAATTTTTTATACTTATACATGGGTTAAGCCCTTTGTACCCCCCTCACAATAGGAGGGGGGCCGTTTCCAAAGAAAAAAAGTGGGCCCTCCTCCTATTATGAGGGGGCTATCAAGTTTTATTCTTTATACATTGAACCATGAATAAAGGCCCAATGCATTAAAATAATAAATAAAAGAAGTATTAATGCTTGGCATTAATTTAGGTGAGAGTACATTAACATTCCAATGAGTGTAAACTAGCATTACTGTGTAATGGATTAGGAGGTATGAATAGCATTACCAAAAACGTAATGTCAATGAAAAGTTTTTCATTTCTACTTTTTTTCGTTTTAGTGTTTGTTTTGGAGAGACTACATGAAGTAAAAAAATTTTATTTTTATTTGGTGAAAAGTTACACGAGTCAATGTATAAAAATATTTTATTTGAAAGAATGTGTGATTGAAAAGGAATTTGAAGAAAAATGATTTTTCCTATAAACAACTTAGTATAGAATCTTGATTAGTTGAATGATAAAAATTTTGGTAGTGAAAGTGTCTTATTAATCTATAATATATTAAATATCACATCAAATGATAATTATTTATTGGACAATTATATCACTACTATAATTCAATTATTTCAATAATATCTTAATTTTCGATTTTTAAAATGTATTTAATTTACAAACTGTAATAAATACTGTAATTAATTATCAATTAATTAACATCCACATTCATTTAATTAAGAGAAAATTGCATTCACGCTATCAAACATTTTTAATTTTCGCAGACTTTGTCCAAACCTTTGTTTTGTGTCACCCACGGTACAAAACCTTTAAAAAATCGTAGTCGGAGTCCAAATTGACAGAAACCATTAGTTTGACCATTAGTTGATCAAGAACAGTAGATTTTGATCAATTTTGACTGACGAAATTAGGAGGAGTAAAATGGTAACTTGTCAATTTTCTCATTAAATAAATTAAAAAAATAAAAAGGGAAATTTGCAATCAATTTCTCTTTCTTGCTAGGCATTAACAGTGCCGGCAACCACTGGCACACTACAAGCACCACCACCACCTCCTCCCGCCGCCACCACCACCACCACAACCACCACCACCACCACCGTAAAATCAACAAACTAAAACACATCTTCTTCAATCCTCCCCAATCCCCTAACCTAAAAATCAAATACACTCCAAACCGTCGTCGGGAAAAATCCCAACCGTCCCTTCCTATCGGACGGTTCAAAAGTCACCATCCATTATTAATATACGTCTCCATCGCCATTGTTATCATCTTCGAAGTCAAAACACTATTCTTCTCATTCTTTGATATAAATAATCAATCATGAAGAACACCAGTAGTGGCGGAGCCAAAGGATCTTCTTCCAACCCCAACAACCTGATCGAAGCAGCCCTTAATGCGGCGAAGGTAATACTTATTCTCCCCATGCGGTTTCAACTCCTTTGCAGAGGCCACCCGTGACTCCACTCGTAATGGGCCGTCCAGGACACTCTTAGGTGGGGGTGTACTTGATTTTTGGGTGAAGGGATTGGGGAATATTGTAGAAGGAGATGGGTTTTATTTTGTTGATTTCGAGGAGACTGCGATGATGATGGATTTGAGTATGATCGTGGTTTAGGTTCCATTTTTGGGTGTCGAACATGATTTTCTTCATTTGTGATTTTACGGTGGTAGGAGGAGGAGGTGATGTCGGTGGTGGGAGGAGGCGACATCGGTGGTGGTGGTGTCGGCAACGTGCCGGCACTTTTGATGCCGGATAGGAAGGAGAAACTGATTGCAATTTTCCTTTATTTATTTATTTAATGATAAAATTGTCAAATTACCATTTTACCCTTCCTAATTTTGTCAAAATTGGTCAAAATCGACTATTCTTGGTCAACTAACGATCAAATTAACGGTTTCTATCAATTTAGACTCCGGCTGCGATTTTTTTAAAGATTTGGTATCGTGGGTGGCACAAAACAAAGGTTTGAGCAAAGTCTACGAAAATTGAAAAGATTTGGTACCGTGACTACAATTTTCCCTTTAATTAATATTAATTTCACTTTCACATTTACATTCACATTCATGTCCATGTCTATGTTATTAATTATCAAATAATTAGCATTAACATTTATTTAATTAATATTGATTAGAATTTCAAATACAGTTCATTATTCACGTCCATGTATGTTAATTAACATCCAGTTTCGCTTAATTGTAAATTAAATTATATTCATTTAATATAAAAGATTTAACATTTATTATGACGTATATATTCCTTGATAATAATTATAAATTAATTAACATTCTTTTTATTTGTGTATCGTATTTGCTATTCATCTTTATTTATGCATTTAATTGTAATTCTAATACTGGCGCTCAAATATACATTTCACTATTTACGTGCATTAATCATTATCATTTATTATTAGGAACTTACATTTCTCTTCTATTTATATCCAAAAGGGTAAATGAAAGGTCAAATATCATTTTCACGGTACTTATAAAATATTTCGGAATGACGTGCAACGCACGTTCACTCTTATTAGTGTACTAAATGGTAAAGTGCAGCTTTTCTTTTACTTATAAATTTGTTCCCGTCAAAATCAATTGAGTTATTTTTAGATTATGTTAATCCTTCGAAATACCTTTTTTATTATGATGGTTTGACCTGATTTCCAACAAATTATTTTAATTATGAAAATCAGTTTATTTACTTTTTGCAATCAAGTAAAATGCTTGACTGTTGGAGTAAACTTTGATTTGACCATTCACTAGGTTTAAGAGTAATTGGTTGTATTTATCAATTTTCATAATCATCCTGCTGACCCCAAAAAAATATATCAATGATATGGTCAATTGACATTGGTGTGGAAAAACTTTAAACGTGAGCTTTCAATATAAAAAAGGAGGTCGACTTTGAAAAAACCAAATAAAAAATATGATAGCAAAATTATACCTTTAAAAGTCTAAACTTGTATTACATTTGGATGACACTAAGTATGAACTTTTATACTTGTGCAAGACCAACGAAGGCCGTTGAATAATAATGCACGTAACCTCATCTAAATGACTAACATTTCTTGTCATAGACATCAACCAGGCACAACCTTAAATGCTAATACCATCCTCGTATCCATAAGATCTAACTTTCGGCCTTGGACTTGACCAAATAGGTTGACGACGGCGGAGATGACAGTGAGTTGTATTATTAATCACATAATACAAGATCTGCTTAAAATCTCTTCATCGTCTCATCCTGGACCGCTCTTCCCATGGGGTCTGTGTGTAATGGGATTGTTCGAGGGTCAGTTCAGCTTCGCCTCATGTTAGTGTACATGGCGTGGGATCGTCGAACTGTTTGCCACATAGGATGGTTTAGACCACGTGGGAGTCCTCATGTAGAGAGGCGTAACAATCTCAAATAGTTAAAAAAAAAAAAAGAAAAAAAGATAGCCCTAGTAAGCTTCCCCCAAACAATACAATTGTTGATAAAAACAAGTAGGAATCGCGTAAAGATTCAAATCAGTTAAAATGTGAAAACCAGTAAGGATGTACAAGAACAAACAATGCAATAAATACTCTTCTAAATTCTTATATCCTTATGCCACAACGTTGTGTTCAGTATATTCTTGAATTTTAAGTGCCATTTTTTTCCCCCTTTGTACAAATTACTCTCACTGGAATGCATTATATCGTAGTACTCAATTGAGAGATACAATCCTAAAAGTACTCAAAATCAACGTAAGAACTATCAGTCGAGCTATTCTTGTTCCTATCATTTCCAATCTCTGCCATCTTCTTGTCTGAATTGGCAGAGTCTTTACTAGCAAACTGCGAAAAGTCTACAGTCTCGGGTATGCAGGGAGGCATGGTACTTCTCACTAATGCCCAGTTCACACCCTCAAAGAACGGGTGCTGTTTTATTTCTGTAGCTCCCCTCTTGTATGCAATTCTCTTCTGCGGTTCCTTCACCAGGAGCCCTCTTATAAGATCCCGTGCCATAGAACTTACCTGAGGAGTTTCTGGGAATCTTAATGGTTGTCCAACTACATTAAACAGAGTAGCACGATTTCCAGAACCCTTGAATGGTGTTGTTCCATGTAAGAGCTCATATATGAAAATGCCAAATGTCCACCAATCCACTGCACTACCATGACCCTCTCCCCGAATGATCTCTGGGGCTAGATATTCGTGGGTCCCAACAAAAGACATGGAACGCACGTTAGTAGGCTCGGCCATCAGTTCAGGGAGTGAGTTTGTATTGTTATTGAGACCAAAATCGGATTTAGATTTGCGATTCTTTTTGGTAGGAAGAAGGCGAGGGAAAAAAGTGGATGGCTGAATACAACCACGCACGGCATTTTCATCGTCTAAGATACCAGCAACAGTATCATTCGGATTTCCAGAATGTACTGATGAAGACTTAACAAGTGTCGGACTGACGGAGCAACGAAGAGATAGGTCAAAGTCAGAGAGCATGATATGACCCTCCTCTGTCACTAGAACATTTTCTGGCTTTAGATCCCTGTACACAATTCCAAGCATGTGAAGATATTCAAGTGCCAACAAGACCTCTGATGCATAAAACCTGCAAAACATGTGTTAACGAACCAAAAGTCAAATTTACTTCTCTAATGTTAAAGTCCCCATCTCTGCATAGGAAACTAAATCTGGAACCATAGGGAGAGGTTGTGCTAATTCATAAGCTAACTCGGATCGAAGTCACTCAAGTGGGATAAGCACAGCCTGCCGTTGACTATGGAGATTAATAGCTCGAAGTACTACAACAAGCAAGATGATACTCAAAGAATTCGAGTCTCTACTAAGTCATTGAACAAAACAAATTACTATTTCTGTGTCCAAATTATGAATAACCAAGGTTAATTTGAAGAATTTCAGTAGAAATTTTATATACCTTTGATTGACAGCAGAAGTATTGCTTACTATGTCCCTCATTTTCTTCACGGTCATATTTCTTCATAACTTATTTGTTATGCTTTAGCACTCTTAATGCATGGGAAAAGATTGTCTCTTACAGTGACAACTAAGGTAATAAGAAGAAAAAGATCTTACTGCACTGAGGAGTACAAATAAGCTGTTGCTACATTTCAATGTTCTCAGGTCATCAGTTGCTTCTATCGTGTTTTTCAGGCTTATCATATCTTATTTTTCTTATAATTTTTTTGTAACAGATACTCTGGACAACTTCAGAAGCAATGGTGCATATACCCAATCACTCTTTTGGGAAGGGACATGATTAGTTTTGCACCTCCCAAGGAGGCAATGTGGCACATCATATCTTTATACGTGCAACAGATGAATTAACAGCAAGATCAGGCAATTAAGGAGTGTTTAACACAGATACCAAAATAAGTAGATGTACTTGTTTATATAAACTAAATATCTTGGAAGAATGTATGTCATGATAGGTAGGTTATATTAGTAAAACATCAAGGACGTGAATTTAGATCAAGCAACCAACTCGACTCCCTCCCCCCTTCCCAATGGACACACATGCAAGAAAACAAACAGTGTCAACTTATATAGTTGCTAGGGCACACAAGTGAGTTTCTTTCAGCACAAAGAGGCAGTGATACTCTGATACACAAATCTTTAAAAGGGAGCAAAAATAGCGTCAATTTATTTCAAATTCTCCTAGTTTAGAATGCGACTGAGGCCATAATAATGTTATACTATTCAGGATCTTGCGAAAATTTACATCCTAAAACTAGTCAGCTTTTATATTTATTACTGCAAATGTAGAAAATTATAAATAAAACCACATGTAGGAGAGAAAGGGATATATAAAGATCAAAATCGTGTGTAGGGACTGACCGAGCAGCTTCCTCTGTAAAATGCTTGTTGGGCTGCTTTTGCCGAAGAGTATGAAGATTACCTCCACTACAGAACTCCATCACCAAGCAATAAAATTTTTCAGTCTCAAAGTAAGAGTATAAGGTAGGTAAGAATGGGTGGTCAAGAAGACCAAGAATCTCTCTTTCAGTTTGAGCTCGAAGTAGCTTATTTCTACTTGCAAGAGAACCTTTATCCATGACTTTCATGGCAAAGAAAGCATTAGTTCCTCTTAGTTCAACAAGATAGACACTTCCAATGTCTCCATAACCAAGCCGCTTCAAGAGCCGAAAATTGCTAAGACCAAGTGGAGAATCTCTTGAAGATGCAGAGTTAATGGCATCCCACCGAACATCGCCACCAGTATGGGGCCTGAGGGGTATAAATGAACTGTCCATACTGTTGCTACGGTTGCTGTTGACACACCCCCGGCAGGGATTGGTGCTTGATTGGCTACTCACAGCATTACCAGTACTTGAGTTTGGTGATATTGCCAATGGTCCACTTAGGGTTGTGGCAGTCAGGTTATCCAAATTTGGAGCTCTATTTGGGCTAGGCAATGGGCATGGAATTCCTCCAGTCATTGTCATTCCATCAGTTTTTTGGGAATCAGCTGATGCCATATGAGTGGAAGTCAAATTAATTTGGAAATTTGGATCTACAATTAAAGGTTCACATGGTGAAACACGACCTGGATTGGAATTCCTTTTCGGCACTTGGCTCGACTTCTTCAAGTCATGAGATGGATTGGAAGTTGAAATGCTAGTACTTTTGGCAGCCGGGTTCATCTTGTCAGGCTCGCATGCCTGCTCCAATGGCATGCTACTCATCTGTATTTAAGGAGATACAAGAATCTTCTTTTAACCGATCAAGTACTGGGGAATATAAGAGTCAAAAGCAAGAATTGAAGAATGGAAACCAAAATCTATTTTAGAACCATTGCAGAAATTTGTGATAGCTACTCAGTGACCACACTAGTTCACTGGTTGCATATTGAAAATCAGAAAACCATTGATCGTGTGAAGTTGCCAAAAGAACAAAACAGAAGACGAGTAGCGAATTTTCTTCTCAATCTAGTGATAAAAGGCCTTATTCACAATGTAAGAATGCACTAATGGGTTTACGACTTTCTGTCTTAACCTTTTGATTCTCACAATACTCCAGTAAAGATAAAGAAATCCTTTGGATTTTCATTCTACTTATTCAGCCTGTATTTTTAATGCATAGTTTATATTAAGCTCATACTTATCCACTGTTGCTCAAATAGTATTGTAACAGAAACACATTCACGACTAAAAGACAAAGGAAAACATCAAAGAAAATAGGAATACCCGAACTAAAATATCCCCTGTAAGCACTAAGACACTTGTAATTATAACGCTGGCTCTTATTTGCAGAATAGTTTTTCCAAAGAAAACGAACCCATAAATACAAAATAAAATTCATTCCCTGTTATTAATCCATGCGATTATGATTGTCCATTCCAGTGGCACTTGAATTGGAAAAGAAAGCAAAGGTAATACTGACCTCGTCCCAAGTCCCCGCCTGTGGGATTCAATGGCATTGCTTGGGTTCCAGAACAAGATTCTTAACAAAAATCTGCAAGAACATCATGCAGAAAATGCAAAAACGTCATCGTTCATGTTGATTACCAACCAACAATTTTCCATCTAAATATCAAATATACAAATGTATGATCAATGTATATGCATTATATAAAGGACCCACCAAATGTAGTAAATGCCAGAGGCTTCTCCTTGGATTAATTATCGTTCCGTTCAATCATTGGACCATCCTTTAATGGGAATTCAATAACTCGTCAAATATGATAATTGGGAAAACAAGAAGGAAAATCCCGGAAAATAATTGATAGAATTCATTGGCCGTATGGCCAAAGAATCCTTATTTTTAGCACCATTAGTTTCATGATTATTGGTTTGGATGGTGTGTGTGGAGAGAAAAACGTGGGAAGCAGGAAATGGAAATGGAAATGGAAATGGAAAATCCGTACATAATATATACATGTCAATTAAAAAAGAAAGAAGAAAAATGGATGGAGAGAGACACGAGACGTGTATAGATGAAAGGAGAAGCGGTCACAGAGAAGAGAAGAGACGAAAGGATCGGCGTTTGAAACTGTGTAAACGTGGTAGGAATGATTTCTCTGTTCTGCCCCCACCTCTTTCTCTACTAAATTAATCTTTTTTTCAAAGAATAAGTCTACTAATCATTATAACAATGAAATATCGATAATGCGATATTGTATGTGGAATAATGAAATTGAACCGTTCAAATTTTACGAAAGATAGGGGAGGAAAAAGAGAAAAATATGAGGAATAATGAATTGTCATATATTCGATATTCCATTATGATGATAATAAGTAGCATTATTCTTTTTCAAACTCCTATATAATTAACACGTATTCAATTAGTACAATTATTTTGATTTAGCACACAAAGATGAACTTGTTAATCTACATAGCGAACTAGAGGTGGCAATCTAGCCGCTCGGCCGCTCCACTCGTAAAAAACGAGCCACGTGCCGCTCCGACTCGTCATTTTGACGAGCCCGAGCCTTGATGAGCGGCTCGTCAATTTTTTTTTTAAAGGTCTAGGTATAGTTAATAAATAAAAAAAAGGCGAGCTCACAAGCCAAGCTCGGCTCGGCTCGGCTCGGCTCGGCTCGTGAACCACGAGCTCGTGAACCACGAGCTCGTGTGCCGAGCCGAGCTTGGCCCACGAGTAACGGCTTACACCCATTAACATCACTATAGCGAACGTGCAAGAAAGATTACAATATCTAATATATTTAATAGTGACAAGTAATCATGTGCAAAAGTAAATTTTATTCAAGTTGTTGAACTTAAAAAAATGAAAATTATTTTTAGAACTTTGCTACTCGGCTAGGCTCAAAGCCAGGCCAAGAAACAGGTGGCGGAAACATTGGCCTTATTTTTAAGCCAACAATCAATTTTTATGTCAGAATTTTGGTAAAGTTCTTCCCCTATTTGTTGGGAATATTTTCCTATGAGAGGAAATGGAGAAG
>CAIGRN010202355.1:0-19399 GCA_903798345.1 Fraxinus anomala | reverse complement strand
CCCCTGTTTGGTAAATATTAAAATCAAATTTTTAATATGTTTTGATAGAAATTGATAAAAGTGTGGTTGAAAAATTGTGGAACTTTTTATGTTGTTAAAATGAATTGTTGAATTTGATTTAGATTAAAATCTAAATTTTAATCGGTACCAAACATGGGTTAGTTTGTAGAAATGATTGTGTTGATGGATATTCACATGAAAGAATGAAATTATGGAATGAGATAAAATTTAAATTAGTTGAACTATGGTTATTAATTTTCTTAAGATTGGTAGATGAAATTACTTTTATTTTTGGGATGAAGGTAATTATTATAAAGTACATAATAATGAAGGAATTACAAATTAGAATTAGCTCAAATTGATTAAAGGAAATTTGATTATTCTACTTATCGAGAAATCCAGCTTTAGTATTCCGTCATTAAGCCATTGTTTGACATCCTTTAAATTAAAACTATTTTTTCTACATAATCATTTTCAATTATGCATTCACATACTAAAATATTTTACACGTAAACTCAAAATATTTCCCCATTTTGTAACCATATATTCTCCAAAAATTCACTATGGCTAAATATTAAGGGCCTATTTGGTACTGTAATTGTTAAATTGGTTATTTTGTATCGTATTCAAATGATGACGAAGATATTGGAAAAATCAATCGATCATCATAGCTTATAGCTTATATTCAGTGAGTGAAAAAACTTATTTTTAAAATTAAGTACCTATTAAATTTATATCGGTTCAGAAAGTTACTTATTTCAGATAACTGATTTGACAACATGATTTTCATAATAAAACAAATTTTTATCATCATTCCTTTTAAAGTTATATTCAATTCAGTTAAATCATTTCATGCCATATTATATAAATATAAATATTTCATTACGTTTAAAATTAGTTTTAAAATCACCAAAAAGTACTTAGGTGATTTTATATTAGTTTGCACTTGTGTGAATTTATTTTTACAATATATAACCCTCTATTGTTATTTTACTCGTTCTGCACTAATATAAATGTGTTTCCATCATGTAGGATCAGTTATGGTAATTTTACTCGTTCTGCACCATTGTGAATTTTTTTTATAGTGCATGATCATAATATAGCCTTTGGACAACTTTGCACATGTATGACTAGAATTAAAGAATTATCAGATATCAATAGTTTTGTCATTTATATCAGTATTAATCGTTACATGAGTATAGTTACAACTTATCATATTTTAGATTTCAGAATTAGATTTACTTAGTTACATAATAAAGGTTTTAGGGCTAAATATTAAGGGCCTATTTGGTAATGTAATTGTTAAATTGGTTATTTCGTATCGTATTCAGATGATGACGAAGATATTGGAAAAGCCTATCGACCATTATAGCCTATAGCTTATTTTCAGTGAGTGAAAAAACTTATTTTTAAAATTAAGTACCTATTAAATTCATATCAGTTTATAAAGTTACTTATTTCAGATAATTGATTTGACAATATGATTTTCATAATAAAACGATTTTTTATAATAATTCCTTTTAAAGTTATATTCAATTCAGTTAAATCATTTCATGCTATATTATATAAATATAAATATTTCAGTGTTTTTAAAATTATTTTGAAAATCACCAAAAAGTACTTAGGTGTGCACTTGTGTGAATTTATTTCCACAATATATGATCATCTATGGTTATTTTACTCGCTCTGCACTGATGTAAATGTGTTTTCATCATTATGCTCAGTTATGGTGATTTTACTCGTTCTGCACCATTGTAAATGTGTTTTCATAGTGTATAATCATAATATAGCCTTTGGACAGCTTTGCAAACGTATGACTAGAATTACAGAATTATCAAATATCAATAGTTTTTTCATTTATATCAGTATTAATCGATACATGAGTATAGTTATTTTGGGTACCTTTTGATGCGATTTTTCAATATCATTACAACTTATCATATTTTAAATTTGAGAATTAGATTTACTTAGTTACATAATAAAGATTTTAGCTTATAATATTGTTAGATGACAGTTTTACACATATTTTCATTGATATTGGATTACTTATAATCAAAATACTTTATAGTTCTTATGTAGAATAAAGAATAAATGATTTTATGATTCAATCATATTTTAGTTTTGAAAGGAAAACTTTTCAGTAAATATGTATAAATGGAAAAAATATATTTATTTGTGAACTGTATACTCACTGAATTACAAGTTCATATATTTTCTCACATTTTTCTTATTTGATAGTAGCTGAGTTGAGTAGCATTAAAGCCTACCGATCCACCGAGTCCAGCCACATATTGTCTTTAGTTGTATGACTTATTTTTCTGTTTATATAGTTTATATTTTTTTTTGGGATACATGCTTATCATGTTGGATAAGTCATTTTGTATTTTATGTATTACTATTATGAGCTCGCTGCATCTTTTTTATATTAATTGCATTTGTGGGTTTCAACTTGTAAAGAATAGTAAATATAGATTCCCCATACACTTTATTTTGACTAGTTTTTGTTTAGAAGGGTTGGTGTATCCTATATTAATGTATATGTATATTTTTGAGCAAATTTGTTATTTTTTAGGTGGTTTTAAAAAATCATCATAGTAAAAGCAGGTCAAAGTTACCTTGGTAGTCAATCCTACATTTAGCTAGTATCCACCACCAGCGTACGTCACATTTCGAATCCACTATGGTGAATCGGGACAGATTGTGTCACATACGCCTTTTAAATTGCTTAATTTAGTCAATAATAGACAAAACAACTCAATTTATTAAATGTCTATGTTCTTGCTAAGATAGTTTTAATTGAAGTATAATTGATAAACAATCTTCATATGATTATGCTCTACTCCATAAATATTATATGTGTACGATCTATATACTTGTGGGATAAGGTCGAAATATTAACCTTATAGAAAATTGTAGTTTTGCCGATGTTGAACAACAGTCATTGAAGGGAGTTTATCGTTGCATTCAAACGGAATAAACCAAAAGAAAATATGTGAACAGGTACAATATAATAATGACGCGTCAATAAGTGGCAATATATTGTTAGCTAGTGTTTGCATTCCCAAACAGTATTCTATTTTTGTTCATTTTGATAACCTTAAATTTCTTGAAGCACGTACCTCTTCCTACTCCACACGAGCTTTTCTAGATGAACTTCCTAGACCTACAAGTCGTACGACACATTCATATCCTTTAAAGGGTTGTAGTCATTGGTCTTCTACCTATTTGTATGCCCTACTATCGTGATAACACTTCATGTAAATGTGGAGCGCCAGAGGACTATGTCAACATGATTTGCAATACTAGAATGTGAAATTTTTGCAGTATAGCAAAACGTGCCATCCAAACTCCAAATTTATGGTCAATTACATTATTCCATGACGTGCATGTAATTAAACCACTCTTTCGAATTTATCAGTTGAAGGCCATGCATGGCTTGCTCCATCTGAAATTTCTTGAAGTTGTGATGTGTCAACTCCTCTATAAATTCCTAAGAACCCCAATCTATATGGAATATTTGCATCAATGAGGTAATTTTAGCTTGTAATGGGAAAGTGTCATGATTCTTGTCATAGCATTTGTTAACGTTATGTTGTCATGGGTAGTTCATTCCAATCCAGTAGTTGTAAAGATGAAGCACATTTTGAAATCTTAAATTACAAACATGTTTGAGGTTGGATAACCTTTACGACTAGTGTGCCAACTCTCTGATTGAGGGTGCATGCATTCCATCTATGACTCTGATGCAATAAATTAAGGAATAATATTATATTTTGTATAGTTCAAAGACAACAATAGCATACATCAACATCTATTCATGCTATTTAGCTATGAAAATGAAATCGTGGCATAGCATAAATGAAAAAGTGATGTCGATGGTCAATCAGGCTATGAAAATGTTGCCATAGTTATATTGCAGTGGGGCCATATGCTTTGGGTAGATGGCTGTCGAACAACTACTGCATCCAATTAAAATGCATGTTGATAGTTTCTAGCGAATTACAAAACAA
This sequence comes from Fraxinus anomala, assembly GCA_903798345.1. Lineage (NCBI taxonomy): Eukaryota > Viridiplantae > Streptophyta > Magnoliopsida > Lamiales > Oleaceae > Fraxinus > Fraxinus anomala. Next base: position 15,389 of record CAIGRN010202355.1, on the reverse strand, counting down.
TTATACTGCTACCATCTCTCTGGACTTGTGTCCACTTAAGAACAAGAATATTCCAACCTATTCTTGCACGGAAACCCCATCATTACCCTTCAGTTCGTATTGCCAGTTTAAGAGCTCGCAAAACTCAATGAATATGGGAGGTTCCATGCAAGCTCACAAACAACTCCATTTGAACAAAGTGATTGCCGTGTTGGGCGTATGTGCTATGTCCATTCGCAATAAATACCTCTCATAGTAAACTTAAACAAACACAATTAGTAATACGACAAAATACTATCCAACGTCTATCCTCACCTTAAAGGTTACAGATCTTCTCTAATATGTCAAAAGCTTCTCCCATTTTCAAGCTAAATGTATGGTGAAAACTTAAATAAGAATGAATAGTAGTTGAACGAGTATTAACTATGAATACTTGAAACAATTGAACACACAGAAGAAGTTTATTTATAGAAAGATCGTTTGTACTCTCAAGTTGTGAAGTAGAAAGTTTGGAATTAGCATGTCATATTTTTGCACTGGGAAATCCAAATTTGTAGAGAGGTTTGAGAATTGAAATATACTCTGTGGCTAATGATGCTGATAAGTGTTCTCACATTCAAAATGAGAAGCAAGGGAAAATAAGTTTGATAGATTAATACTCAAAAGAAATCCAAAGAATATCCATTTCCTTATATATGCAGTAGACAAGACTGTCCATTTAGTAACTTACATGGTAATCACACAAAATTAGGGAATGAATAAACAGCTCTTTATGTATAGACAAGGTTACAAATTTTAGTTCACTATCCGTAAGTTGAGAAGCAACATATGTTACTCATCTATGTGAATTGAATTTAGAATTGTTCAAAACTCTGCCACAAAACTAGGACAAAACTCACTAATTGAGTATTAACAAAGTTCCAAACATTGGGCTTGGACACCAAATGCGGAAGAAACAAGTCTTGAAATAGAATCACCACAACTGAATGTATTAAAAGAAAGATTTTAGCTAGAATCAACACCATTAGCCACATTCAAAATATAATCAGCTAAATCAACAGCATTATATATATGTAGAGGCTTAAAATAAAAAATAAGTATGTTACTAGCAACTGAATACAATGACATTACTATTAATGGTGGCAAAGTAGAATTGTCCATAATTCCTGAACTCAACTGAGATGTATCCTTCAAAGAAAATCCCAAACTGTAAGATATATAACTGAGATTTCTATGTTCTTTTAACAAAATGTAAGCTCTTTATTAACATTCAGGACTCCACCTTCAATAGTGTACTTGTACCATTTTAAATTAATAGTACTCAATGAGATAAAATTTCTTTTCAAATCTAGAATGTGTCTTATTGCATCAAGTATTCTAACTATCCCATCAAACATCTTTATTCTAATATAGCGAATACCAGCTATCATACAAGGTATATTATTTCCCATTACCACAGCATCTTTCGAAACTATTTTATATGTTGAAAATAAATCCCAATTGAAACACATATGAAAAGTACAAACTGTATCAAGAATCCAATCATCTTCAGGCCTGGAGTCGTAGTCATAAATAAGTAAAGTTCTCCATCACTATGACAATTTTCTGCAATACTGGCTTCTCTTGAAGTTTTGTATTGCTGATTTGCATCCAATTTTTGCTTTATTCTGCAACTTATAATAATCATTTATCAAGTGCCTCTTTTTCTTGCAATAATTACAAAATTTGAAGTTAAACTTTAATTTGCCTCTTATACAACCACTATCAACAACGAGGTCATCTCCACGAACTTTAGATTCAATAAGATGCTTCATCTTCTTCTATGAATATAGAGTATCATAGATTTCTTCAACTGTGAGAATATCATTACTATATAAGATCGCGTGTCCAAAAGACATATGAAGCGGACAACGAACACAACAAAATCAAACCCAAATCCTCTTTATCATATTTAATCTCCAAGGTTTCTAAATTAGCAGCAATTTCCTTAAAAACAGTTATGTGATCTTCAAGAGATGTACGTTATGTCATATGATGAGAATATAGATGTTGCTTCTAGTTAGACTGTTCGTCATGCATAATCGCTCCACTTTCAAATATAATGTAGTGGCTGACTTTACCTTTAACACATCTTGAAAAATATTATTTGAAAGTTGAAGATAAATCCGAAATAGGGATTTTTGATTTCTTCGTTGTTTCTCCTCCGATGTCCAAGTTGTGGGCATCTTGTCAAAGCCCAACAGTGCATCGTCCAAATTCATCCGAGTGAGTACTGCTCGTATCTTTACCTGCCACAACGCAATTCTAGTTTAGTGATCCAAAAGTGGGTATTATACTTCATAGTTATCATCACAAAAGAACAAGCCGAGCTCTTAACTTGATCAAACCTCGCTCTGATACCTGTTTGTTGGGAACAAAGAAGATACCGAATTGTTCGTACCACTTCTTTGTGAATTATACGAAGGATTATATGACACAATATGAAATAATTGATCACAAAAACAAAATAATTGGCAAAGGAAAAGAGAATTTACTATATAGAGAAAGAATACAAAGATTTAGGGTTCACAACTTTGTCTAACTTAATCTAAAACATAATAAATAGCCAAATATATATATGGGCTGCATAAAACTATAGTCTTGGTGTTGTTAAAGGAATAGAATGCTTAAATGAGTATAAACGCGAAAATGGGCGTGGACCGAATGAATGTAGTGCTTGAGCGCTAGGCAAACGTCATCCCACTTCTCGAGCATCGATTGGCGCCACTTTACCGCTTTTGGTGCTCAAGCTTCAATTGAGTGCTAGGCGAGCATAATTGCCCCGAAAAATCCTCCCTGGTCTATATCTCGATCTCTTCACATCCAGCACGAATTTCAACTCCCAATTGAACTTCCAAATAGAACTTTAACTAGAATTTGTCAAATAGAATTCGAATATGATTCCAAATAATATTCCAAATAGATTCTCAAGTTGACTTCAAATAAAATTCCAAATAGAATTCAGATTACAGCCAATATCATATTTTTCCTTTATTGCACATCTTTCTTTCCCACTTTACTCTTCAGGAAATCATTATTTTCGAGCCTTCATGGTTGACTAGCTAATGTCGAATATAACACCCATTAATTAAATTATTTAAGTTTCATCAATTGTTAAATTTACATTGGAAAATGTATGGAAGAATGAGAGGCAACGCAAACACACAATCAAAGATCAAATTGCTTACCTCCAACTATGTTATCCAAGATTAATTGAAAATATGTAGTGAAGATTAATTGTGACACTACCAACAAGCCTTTTAGCTAATACAAACTTTATATTCCCTTTATACACAAGACATTTTATTTGAGAGATAAAACTTTGCAGGGAATTTTGTATTAGTTTGACTAAGGACCCTTGGCACCTTTATATAGGAATTAATTTATCAATATCCATCCATCAAAAATGTGGTTATTTTCCTACAATAAATTCCCCTCAATAAATGGGAAGTTGTTATTGAAATTTAATAAACTCACTATTTAATGAACTTATCTTTGCAATTTAATATGTGACCATATCTTTGCAATTTAATAAGTGACCATAAAATGGTTACATTCTCCCACTTGGTCACATATTCAACAATAACTTTAAGGTGAGTACTTTATGTCCATGTACTGAAACTATCAAAAACTTACTCAATAGAAATACACAATACTTGAATCGTGATGGTCTTATTTTAATAAAAAACATTTCTTTTCATGTATTACAAGAACTTTTATTTCTAAATGAGTACTTTACTTTATGAATAAACTTCCTATAATTCATTTAGGGTCCAAACTTTTATAACCACAATGGATATCCATTACAAACTTTAAGTGTACTAATAAAATTGTTTCAAATAAAGAAACAACAATCTTAAAAAAAGAATTAGAGTATTATGATTGAGCATGCAAGTCCTTTGTTCTCAACATGAGCTTTATAAACTTTAGTCGACAAGCTCTTGGTCATGGGATCTGTTATCATGTCTTGATATGCTCAATTTTACTTCATTTTTTCTTTATATTATCTCTAACAACAAGATACTTTATATCGGTATGTTTGCTTTGACTTCCACTTTTGTTATTTCTTGAAAAGAAAATTGCAGCCGAATTATCGCAATAAATTTTCAAGGTTTCTCTATAGTTTCGACAATTCTTAAGCTTTTGACAAAACTTCTTAACCATAATGCCTGTGTTGTAGCTTCATAACAACCAATGACTTTTGCCTCCAAGGTAGACGATACAATTATAGCCTGCTTACTACTTCTCCAAGATATGTCTACACATCCAGCAAAATATGAATCCATATATCCAACACTTCAAGAATGTCGGAATGCTTAGTATTTGCCTAATACAAAATTGCAAATGCAATATCAGGTCTAGTGTAGACTTGTACATACATCAAATTGCCAACAGCGAAAGCATAGGGCATAGAAGCCATGTGATATCTTTCCAATTCATTTAGTGGACATTGTTTCTGATTGAATTTATCTAACAATAGGTGCTACACTTGATGCATATTCTTTCATTCTAAATCTTTCCAAAATCTTTTCAATATAGGCCTTCTAAGACAATCCTAATTATCTTTTAGATTTGTCTTTGTTAATCTCTATGCCATTAACATAAGATACTTTACCCATATCCTTCATCTCAAAGTTTTGGCTAAGAAGTTGTTTTGTGTCATATAGCAAACCCAAATCACTGCTTGCAAGTAAAATATCAACTATATATAGGATTAGAGAAATATATATGCTTCCACTGACTTTAAGATATATGTAATGTTCAATGCTATTTTCTGTAAAATCGTATAAAGTAACAACATTGTGAAATTTCAAATATCACTTATGAGAAGCTTCTATTGGACCATATATAGATTTTCTTAATTTGCAAACCATGTGATTACCTTTATCATTGGTAAATCCTTCATGTTATTTTATGTATATCTCTTCTTTAAGATCACCATTCAAGAATGTTGTTTTTACATTTATCTAATGTAGCAATATATCAAAATGAGCTACTAATGCCATTATAATTCTAAATGAATCTTTCTTAGAGACCGGAGAAAATGTTTCGTGATAATCTATACATTCCTTTTGAGTGAGACCATTGGCTACAAATCTAGCTTATATCATTCTATATTGCCAAATTCATTTCATTTGGTCTTGTAGACCCATTTACAACCAATGGTATATGTCCAATTGGCAATTCAACGAGGTCCCAACCTTGATTCTTAGCCATAGATTCCATCTCTTCCTTCATGTCATCATACCAAGAACTTGAGTTTTCTCCTTCAATGGCTTGTAGCTAGGATCATTATCAAGTTCAACAAATATATCGAACTCTTGAAGATATACAACTTAATTTCTAGAAATTGCTAGTTTCCTTATTCTTGATGATCTCTCGATACCTACTACATCATTTTCATTTTGTATATTTTGAGTAGTAATAGGTTCTGCATCTAGTGGCGATTTTCGTTTTGCATTTTCCTCACGTAGTAACGATTATTCTTGAGTTGATTTACTTCCAATTGTACTTTAGTTATTTCTTTCGAAAGGAATCAATATACTTTGATTAGCAGATGGCCCAATAGATTCGTTAATTTCCTGAAAATCAATATTTCTAGGAAATTCACTCCCACTCACTTGATGATCCTTTAGAAATTTCGCATTTCTAGTTTCGACTATCCTTGGAGTGTGCGAAGGACAATAGAACCTATAACCTTTGAAATTCACTGGATAGGATATGAAATATTCACTAATTGTCCTCAAGTCCAATTTATTTATGTGACAATACCTTCATCTGCTAAAATATAGCAAATGGACCTGATATTTGTCCTTTTTCGAGTGTACCGTCCGTAATATTCTCCACCCCTGTCTAACCTTACAATTTTGATTTTCCTTTTCTTTTGTTTCTCTAATTCCGCTTTATAAATCTTGAAGGCATCTAGTGCCTCATCCTCATGATTTAGAAGATAGAGATACATGTATTTTGAGTGGTCGTCTATGAATGAGATAATGAACTCCTTTTGGTACTTTTAGCGGTCTTGTTTGTCTGCTTTCCCTTTATGCAGTCAATATAAATCCCAAAATCAGTAAATTCAAGAGTTGGTAAAACTTTATCATTTACTAATCTTTTAAATCTCTCTATGGAGGTATATCACAATCTCTTGCACCATAATTCAGATGATTTTTCTTTGACCATATAACGCTTATTGCCTATACTACTACCATACAAGTTAGAAAAAGTTACACTCATAAGTGAGATCCAAATCAAATTTATATAAATTACCAAACTAAAACATCATATCCAACAACAACTGAATTGTGAAATAAATTAAAACTTCTGTTTTCGAATACAAATTTAAAAATGGTGCTAGTTTTGAAATAGAAACTAAATTACACGAATAAGTTGAAACATAAAAAGTATTTTTAAATTCCAATTGAAATTCAGTTTTTGAAATTAATCTAAAGGTTCGCACGCCTTCAACGATTGATCCCAATTGATTTTCAGAATAGATATTTTGCTCATTTGGTTAAGGTTTCCTTAGATCCAGAAAGCCATGCATAGTATTGACAATATAAATTTTAGTACCAGAATCAATCTACCATGTATGGGTTGGAACATTAACAAAATGAGATTCATGGCATACAAATGATACAAGAGTACCTTTATTTTCGAGCTATTTCTTATATTTGAAGCAATCTTTCTTCATATGTCCTTTCTTTTTGCAAACGAAACATACATCATTATTGCTCTTTTGCTTCATTGGCATTTTGTTCTCATTTCCTTTATCATGAGTTGTTAGATGAGCAATTTCTAACTTCTCATGCTTTAGCCTCTCTTCTTGTTCAACAAATATTGTCAGGAGTTCATTCATGGTCCTTTTTTTTCTTATGTGTGTTATATGATATTTTACATAGACCATACTCCGTAGGAAGAGAGTTCAGAATAAGATGAACAAGAAATGACTCGGAAATCTCTATCTCGAGGGATTTAAGACGATCAAAAATATCTCTCATTTCCATTATATGCTTATGCACACCTTAGAATTGTCAAATTTCATGGTCATTAAGGTGCTACTTACAAATTGCTCTTCAATAGTCTTTATAAAGTTCTTTGCCACATTAAGGGATTGATTTCCTGATACTTTTAGGGTTTAGGGTTTTTACTGATATGAGTCTTCATGATACTCAAGTTTAAGCGTTTGGATCTTTCCCACAATTCATATATTGTCCTCTCCTCTAGCGTACTTGATTATGTAAGGACAAGTGGTGCATCCTGATGGAGCGCTAAGTCGAGATTCATACACCCCAATATTAGGAGAATTTTCTTCTTGCAGTCAGAAAAGCTATCACTGTATAAATTGGAATACGAATAGGGTTATTAAAAAAAACTAGGAACCGTTGCATAAGATAAAAACATACATTAATGCTATGAAAATTATCTTCGTATTGAATTAACCAATGTCAATTCAAATTTGTAAATTTGGACATTCCTGTTGATAGAGGTTGTTATCAAACATCAAATTTGTTTATAGACTAACAATAACAAATACATGTATTTTCACATCTTTGGGCATAGAAAATTTCTTATTTAGATATTTAATTAATCACTTTATTGCTATAAAATTCTAAAAATAACTATTTTCCTGTAGAGCCAAATATTTATCATATGGATTAACTGCACTTTATGACATGTCGTATGTATCACCAAAAAATTGTTTATATGATTTTATGTTTCACGACATGGCATTACAACTAAAGATGATTTGGTTAAACTTGAGTTATAATAACATGACGCAACCCCAAATGACATCTCTTAAATACCATTAGGTTCATAAAAAAATAAAAATGTATGCATAAAGTTTTCATAAATTAATCGTCTTTAAATAAATAACTGCAAGTTGAGTGACCTTTAATGAATGGATCAAAATATAAATAATAATAATAATATCTTTGATCGGCTTCAAATAGAAAAATGAAAATACATATTAATTCCCAATTAATTGTAACCTAATTCAACATACAATTAAATTACAATAACATATTCCAAGATATTTCATGATCAGAAATGTGATCTTTCATATTTCAAATGAATTTAGTGCTATGCATAGAATAATAATCATGTTTAAAATAGATGCACCCTCCCATTTATTTGATGGAAATAAATACATAGAACCTTTTATTTGAGAGAGAAAATTCTCAAGGGAATTTTGTACCAGTTTGGCTAAGAACCCTTGGCCCCTTTATATAGGAATTAATTTTCCAACATTCATTAATCAAAGATGTGGTTATCTTCCTCCAATAAACTCCCCTCAATAAATGGGAAGTTGTTATTGACATTTAATAAACTCACTAATTAATCAACTTTTCTTCGCAATTTAATATGTGATCATATCTTTGCAATATAATATGTGACCATAAAACGGATACAGAACAGTCCGAGAAAAAAATAGTTTTTATTAAACTCCCGCAAAAATTCACTTCTTATGAAATGAAAATCTTTGCGTCATTCTCTTCCCGTTAGTGAAGACTCGACCTCGAGTCCATTTTCCTCATCATCATCAATATATGGTGAGAGATCAGATACATTGAATGTTTCTGAAACACCATAATCACCTGGAAGCTCAATGTTATGTAGCAATTTGTTCAATACAATCAAGCGCCTTAGAAGGACCATCTACTCGTGGTTTAAGTTTTCCATGACGTCCAAGAGGGAATCTTTTCTTGAAAAGATGACACCAGGTATTCTTTCTTAAAAGTTGCTAGTTTCCTATGCTTGTAGCCATCTTTTGATATTTTTCATTGATTATTTATTCGATCCTCAACCTGTTCATGTATTTTCTTTATAGACTTATATGTTCTTCAGCATCTTTGCTGTAATGATGGGGTAAGAGAAAGTGGAGCCAAGTCAAATGGGCTAATAGGATTTCTTCCATAAACCATCTCATAAGGACTCCTTTCGGTTGTCTGACTTGAAGACCTGTTGTAGGCAAATTCAGCTTGTGCTAATGTGAGATCCCACTGTCGTGTATTGTTGCTAACTAAACTTCTTCCCAAACTCTTGTTCACAGATTCTGTTTCTATCCTTTTGAGGATGTTGTGAAGAACTAAACTGTAGTTTAGTGCCAAGCTTCTTCCACAAAGTGTGCAAAAATGAATTCATAGTCTTTGGAATTCCATGAAGTTTNACGAAAAAATAAATAATTTGCATGTGAATCTCCCACTCGTCCCGTCCCGTCCTATCCTATCCTACCCTAACCATGGTTTTGCTCCCCTTTCCCACCATTTTCTCCTTTGGTTTTTGGCCACCTCTACACCATGTAGGATAGAGGTTAGATGGTTCTTTTTTATTCTAATTAAAAGAAATAGTATAGTCATCCTTGTAACAAAAATCGACTTTTGAATAGTTGAACAAAAATTAGTGGTATAGTCCTAATTTAACGGAAAATTGACTTTTGAACATGGACAAAAACTAATACTAGGACCAACTTGGCACCTAGACCAGAAGTTGGAAACTTCTATTATTTTTTTATTCGAGCCGGCCTTGTAGCAAAATCATTTTGGACCCCCCCCCCCCCCCCCCCCCCCCCCCACTGTGAGCTTCAATGTTGATATCTTCTCTTAAAGAACTTTGAGGAATGCAAAGACGGCTTCCCTTTAAAAGATGATCATCTTGAATTAGGAATTGGTGTTATGGACATTTCTTCACTCTTCCCAAATATGGTTGAAGTAAGGATCATCCTTGTAAAACTATTTGCAAATTTCAAATCCTATGACCTTCACTTGTGTTATGACCTTTAAGTTAAATTTGTTTGAAACAATTTTAAATGTTTACAAACTATCAAACATATTAAATATGTAAGAAATTGATGTAAGGATTTTAATCGAACATGTGGGCTTATATGTGAAATATTGTGTGTTAAATTAAAGGGTGTCAATTTTGGTTAAACCAATTTAAAGTGATCTAATAAGGTTTCGGTATTTTGGGGTTTAAAACATCTAATTAAAGTGTGAGCATTTATGTGTAGAGACTAGGTATGTTCCTAATTTCACGATGGGCCGAATTAGGTTAATAGGCCGTTAGTATATATATATACGGTTATGGTCCTCAGATCACACGTGAATGGTTCATTCTATTATGACTCTCATCTTTAGAGAAAAATAAAAGAACAAGTATTGAATCGCAAGACTTATTTATTACATTAATCATGTCTGATTCAGGTATACTTCCACTTTGCTTCATGAATTCTTTGTAATCCAACATAAACAATGAATATGATGGTAAAGTATTTTCCCAACAAGTGGTATCAGAGCCTATTTATGTTGAATCATAGATAATCGAAATTTTAATTTGATTCTTGATAATTTTATGATTTTCAAATTTAGCAATTCTTGTTTTAGTTTTATTAAATTTGAAAATTATTCGATTGGTTTTTCAAGATTTCAGTCCAGTTTTTAATTAAAAAAATTTTTTTTGGGCGGTACCAATTTGACATAGGATGGCAAAAAGCTCGTTACCCCGGGCTCGGCCGGGCTCGTGTGGCTCGACCAGCCCATGTTTTAGAAAAAAAAAATTAATTTACCTGCTGCAACTGCCTCTGTTGGTAGGCAGCAGTCATGAAAAGAAAATTAAATAATAATATTAATAATAAAAAATTCGAGTCGAGTCGAGTCGGCTCGGCTCGTAAAGGCCCGAGCCGAAAGCTCAGGTCAAGCCTAAAATTTTTTCGGCTCGTTGACATGGCTAGCCTGACTACACATGTGGGAAATTATCTACACTTACTAAGAGATATCAAGGGGATTGTGTAATACAGTTCTTGATGGGTTTGAATGATTCATACACAAACTCATTGGACCAGATTATGCTCCTTAATCCTTTGCTCTCAATTGGAAAAGTTTTGTCCATGATTCAGCAACAAGAAATGTAGCAACTGATGTTTAACAACCTACCATCACTTAATATGATGGCCTTAGCTAGTAGGAAGTTTTATTCCACTCCTAAACCAGATACTAAGCCTGGCCAACCCTTCAAGCTTGACCGCCCTTACTGCACTCACTGTCATGCACCAAGGCATGATCTAGAAGCTTATTTTAAAGCAGGGAATGCTGAGCCACCAATTTGTACTCATTGCCATATGAGTGGTCATGTAGTCGGGAAGTGCTACAAACTTCATGGGTATCCACTTGAGCATATGCACTTCAACAAGGGAAAATCCTCCAAATCTTTTGTTAATATTGCTACCGTTGATCAAAATGATGATTCAGATTCAAGAGCTGGCCTTACAAAGAGACAATATCAACAATTGCTTTCTCTGTTGCAGTAAAAGAACAATCCAATAATGCCTTTTACTTCCACCAATGTTACGAAGGAGAAGAAGAGAATCAATGGAAGTGGTGGCAAAAGAAGAAGAGGAGCAGACGCAACGGTCATACCTAATTTTCAAATTCAGTATGGTGTCATTTTAGTTTAAGAATAAACGGTGTCATTTTGGTTGTAATCAAAATTATATCAATCGGTCATGTTTTCCTTCTTAGCATTCACGTTTTCTTCCTTGCTAGTTGGTTATATAGCTGTAATTGGGAAAATGGAGGGAGTGTAATGTGAATCGGATTCTTCTTCTCCAAGTCTTTCTTCTACCTCTTCCCCTTTCTTCATCAATTCTTCTGTAATTCTTCTTCTGCTGTTACAGTTTATCATAGTAAGCAATAAAATTCCATTTGTTATTTGAGTTTATTAACCCCAGTTGTGTGAAGTTGGTGTGGTGTTGAGGATCAACAATTACATTTGGTATCAGAGCAGTACGTGAGCTAGGAAGAAATGGAAACCTAAAACAAGAGCCAGGAAGAACAGATCAAAAGGATCGACAAGGGGTTGGGCAAGCTAGGTGTAGCCTATCAAAGCACGGACCAAGCTGTGAAGCATCTCTGTAGTAGACATGATACACTCGAAGTGTTAATGGTGGAGATGAACAAAAAATATGAAAATATTGTAGGGATGATGGCTAAGATGAGTGGAGCATCAGTTAATTCTTGAAATTCTTCACCTCAAGGAAATGGCAAAGGGATACATGTAGAGGGTCACAAGACTCCCATTCTGTCGGAGGGGGAGTGATAAACATTGTGACAGGGGATTCTTCTTCACAAGGAATCAATAGGGGTTATTACAGGTTGAACACAAAAATTCCTAAGATTGATTTCTCGTACTTTAGTAGAGAGGGTCCTAGAGAATGGATAAGGAAGGCTAGGAAGTATTTTTCAATCCACCAAATGCTTGAGGAGATGAAAGTGGGCATTGCTGAAATATATTTGAAATGAAAAGCAGATATATGGTTTCATGGATTTATAACCAGCTTTCCAGATGTGGACTATGGTACGTTTTCTACTGAAATCCATAGACAATTTGTAGAAAACACAACTGAAGAAGTAATTGAAGTGCTCAGCTAACTCAGCAGAATGGATCTATTGCTGAATACCAGGAACAGTTTGAAGAACTGAAATCTAAGGTGATGTTGTCACTGCCTCATCTACCTGAATCTTATTACATATCTATTTTCACTAGTGGCCAGAAGAAGGAGATCAAATCTATGGTGAAAATCATTAAACCTACAACCTTAGCTAAAGCTTTTGAAGTGGCTCTCTTGCACGAGAGCACCATTACAGCCATAAATAAAGGGGCAAAAACCTATAAACCTTATACACTAGCCAAATGGACCCCTCATAATACCAAACCAACTGAAACCACCCATAAAGATACACCCCATAACCAAATACAAGGAACCCAAGCAACTCCTTGAAGTTCAAAGTTATTACACCATCTGATTTCCAAACTAAGAGAGAACTGGGGCTGTGCTACAGGTGTGATGAGAAATACACACGTGACTATGTATGCAGGAATAGGATGCTGAACTTCATACTTATAGATGAAGAGAAACAAGGGAAAGAGGAAGAATTACCTGGAGGGGAGAGAGAGCAAGAAGTAGAGAACGAATTGAGTGAAGTAATGGAGATTTCAATCCATGCCTTGATGTGCAACAATCGAACTGAAACCATTAGACTCTTAGGGAGCATCAAGAATAAGAGGATCTCCATCCTCATTGATAGTGGGAGTAGCCAGGAACCTCAATTGTAGAATGCCATTTGCAATCCATTGACCAGGAAGATACATGATTTGGAATTTCAGTATCAGTTGAGGGTCCTCAAATTGGGAGGTAGTGACATGGTTCTTAGAGTTGATTGGTTGAGCCAGTTCAACTTTGTGCTCTTTGATTTCTACAAAGGAAGTATAACCTTCGCTCATGTTGGTACCAAGTTGGAACTAAGTAAAGAGGCTATTAATGAAGAATGTCATATGATGACAGAAGATGAGGAAAGGAGCTGGTTCAGGAGTCAAACTTATAGAGTGATAGCACAAATTGACACAAGTGTTGATAAGGAGCCAAAAGTAGTACCAACTGAAATTCAGGCAGTGGTTGATCTCTGAGCCAAAAGGCTTACCTCCACCCAGGTTTAATGACCACCATATACCAATTAAGGAGGGGGCACAACCCTTCAAACTGAGGCCATATAGGTGCCCCTACATACAAAAAGCAGATATTGAAATGTTGGTTAAAGAGATGAAAGAGAGTGGAATAATTCAACCACGCACTAGCCCTTATGCACCACTTGTCTTACTGGTCAAGAAGAAGGATGGTACTTGGAGGTTTTGTGTAGATTATAGACAACTAAATAGCGTGACCATCAAAGATAAGTATACTATGCCCTTGATTGATGAGCAACTAGATGAATTAAAAGGAACAAAGTGGTTTACTAAGATTGACTTGAGAGCAAGGTACCACCAAATCAGGGTTGCTAAGGAAGACATTCACAAAACAACTTTTAAAACACATGAAGGGCTATATAAATTCAGGGTAATGCCCTTTGGGCTCACAAATGTTCCCGCCACTTTCCAAACTTTGACATCATCAGCCTGCTCGCGCGATGCTGTATGCTGGAAGCAGCAGTCGGTGCTGCTGATCTGCAGCAATTTTCTGTAGTGGTCACGGGGGCAGCACCGGCGAGCTTGCCCCCGGGCTCTTCACAAAAAAAAATTTAGGGTTTTTTTTACGATTTAGGATGATTTTGGGGGCAGGGCTTGGGCTGAAATTTTGAAGATTTAAGGTCTTTGCTTGCAATTTCAAATTAGGGTTAGGGTTGCAATATTTAAAATCTATTTTTAATGTTTCAGCCCCTTAAGTTTAAAACTTTTGTAATTTAGCCTCTTAAGGTTAAAATTTATCCAACTGGGCCTTTAAAGTTTTAAGTCTAATAATTCAATTCTTGAAATTGAAAATTTATTAATTTAGACCATTAAAGTTCTGAATTTTGTAATTAAGCCCCTACATGTTCATAATTTGTTTAAATTGGTCCCTAAAGTTTTATTAATTTTTGGATCCCTAAAGTTTCGAATAAGTAATTATTGACCCCTAAAATTTTGGATAATTAATTTTTGATCCCTAAAGTTATGAATTATTAACCCTTATGCCCCTAAAGTTTTAAGATAAATTAAATATGCAAATTCGATGATTATCTTATTCAAATTTTGGTACAAATGACTCTTTTGATATAATATTCAAAAGTGAATTAATTGAAATAACATGTTGCCAAAGCAATCTCTCTTGTGAAAATTAATTGACTTAGAATATTATAATGTATTTGTGTGTGTTATTCATGCGAATATTTGATCGGTCCAAATAATCGACAATATTTGACCGAATTGTACATATACCTATTGTGATAAATGTGACGATTATTTGGTTTAACGTGTGATCAATAAATCGGTCCAAAGAAATGTTTATTGATTGACATGTTTCTTTATTGTCAATATTTGATCACTATACAAAGAGTACTACTTACAAGTCAATATTTCTGTCCAAAGACTAAATATTGATTTTGTACTAGGTATCTTGTGATGGGCCCTACCATTATCTGAAATTATTATTTACATATTAAAGATATTTATGTGAGCTATTCCGAATTAATCTTTATCTAATTCAGTATCAGGTTCTGCTACTAATATCTCTACTAGCATCAATTCAATTCCAATACTTAATGACACGAACTTCAAGACATGGTAAGAGAACGTAATGATTGTTCTCGAAGTCATGGATCTAGACGTTGCTTTACGAGTCGATCAACCTACTGTACTTACTTATAAGAGTGCCTCTGATGACAAGAAGGAGATGGAAAAGTGGTAACGATTGAACCCCATAAGATTGATAGTCATAAAGAATGCTATTCCAGAAGTATTTCGGAGCACTATGTCAGATAAGGTGACTACGGCTAAGGGTGGGCAAAACCCGACCGAACCCGACATAATTGCCCAAAACGAACCAACCCGATCGGTTTGAGTAA
>CAIGRN010202354.1:0-10426 GCA_903798345.1 Fraxinus anomala | reverse complement strand
TGTTTGCATGTTGCTGCCTTCATTACTGCTTTTAAAGATATACCACTTGATTAGATTCAAGACTTAGTTTTTTTTTTGTACCAGTTGATGAGGATTCATTCAAGGAACTCACAACTTGGCTGGACGCGTCAAAAAGTAAGCTGCTGTTCTATCCACACAACACCTTCCCCTTTGTTTGCTTGTCCTTTCAACACTATGTAATTATGTTTCCAACAGCAGTTGTAAATTGCAGATCATTCTCTTAAGTGAGTTTCTTTTAGCTACTGGATAAGATGTACTGGCATGAAAACCTGTGATGTTTCTGTGTTATAATCTTGTGTTTGTCTCAAGTCTTGCCATGAAAAGGAAAATGAAAAAACTAACATATAGAGTGTATGCGCATGATGACTCTTTTGGGCTTTGGGTTATGTTATTCCAAACATTCCTCGCCACATATTCATTTTCCTTTGAAGTCTATTAGATGTCTGATGAACCATTCTTTTATTAACAAAATAAGCAATCTAGGAATGTGGTTTTAATTGACAATACTCTAAAAATATCTTTCTACAATTGATGCTCTTTTTGCAGTACTCTATAGTTTCTGCCCTTCTATAGTCCCATTTCAGTTCTGATGAAGTCTGTTAGAATGTTAAAATACACAATTATGATTACCCCAGAAGCCTAGTCTAAGATGGATCTTGGACTCGGAACTTCTTTTCCAAGATGGGTGTTAGATGTATTTTCTGGTAGAACATTTTCCTGGTGGGTTTCTCGAATGTGTAATGCATCCACCTTTCAAATTTGCAACTTGTAATATATTTGTATGTTCATGGTGATGCTAGTCTAATAGTCAGACAAGAGAGGATATTTAAATGCTGACGGATTAGTGATTGTGTTTCAAAATCAAATATATGTGGCTTTATAATGGCTATCAAAGTGTAAATCTGATAAAATCATGTTTTATTGCAGGTGTTTCATCTAATGATTGGATCCTCAAATTTGGGTGAGAACTTAGTAGTTTTAGAATCGTTGTTTTCTTAAACCTTTAATTGATGCCGCCTGATACTAACACTAAGTCCCTGTTTGGTTATGCTTAAAAAGTGAATAAAAATCATAGTTAAAGTCTCTGATAATCGGACTCTTTGTAATGGCCGGAGTACCTGTATCGGATACGACACGACATGGATAACGGTATGGGATATGTATTGGATTTTCTAAATTTCAATAGGACACTTGGCCATTTTTACTTCTTCTTTCTTCTTTCTTTTCTTTTCCTTTTCTTTCCCTTTTCTTCTTTCTCATTTCTGTTCTCTGTAAACTTAGCGCCGCCGCCGAGAAGGTAGAGAAAGGAAGTGGCACTAAGTTTTCCCTTCTTCTTTCCTTTCTCCTTCCCTTTTCCTTTTCTTCTTCTTCTTCTTCTTCTTTTCCTTCTTTCCCTCTCGGTATCGGTAGTTTAATCGTCTTAACATCTTGTTCAATATTCATTTCTTTCTATGTGAAGGATTGATTTTGGTCTATTCAAAATGACATGTTGGGTTAGTAAAAAAATTGAAGTTTGAAAGGCGTACACATGTATCCATGTCTGAAATTTGGACTCTTTTTAACCATATTCTCGTATTCTACATTTTAGAAAATAAAAGATCCGACACTTAAATACGTAGTCGTAATCGATTTCCGTACTCGAGTCTGAGCATCATAGGTTAAAGTCAACAATTGATTATAACTACACATTTTATGGAATTCATAACTTTTTAACCACACTTTTCATCAACTTTTATCAAAACCTACTAAAATCTTATTTTTAACTAAACCAAATAGCGGCTAAATGTCAAACAACACATATCGGCTGAATACAGCAAGCGATAATGTTCCTTTACTAATTATTAGTTTGAAAGCCCTGAATTTGTATATTATGAGCATATGGATGTGGTGGTTCCAAATTAAGTGCATAATGATGCTCGAAAACCAAATGTTTGGAATGTGAATGCAGCATTAATAGTTCCCAAGAATATGGGGTAGTAAATAAAAAATCTGTAGCTAGTGTTTATGGAATGGAAGGCCCTAAGCAAGGCAGAATCATTTCCTGGATCATTTAGATGCTACAAATAATTATAATAATGCAGGCTTGAGAAGCTCTTCTTCCCTAAACTTCAAGTGTATAGCGCATACTTTTTGGCATTATTATCAGAATCTCATCAGCAGTACCTATGCATATGTGTAGTTTTAATTTATTTAGCCTTTTGTCTTGAAGCTGTTCGTTGCCGATGATCTCAATAATGTGTCTCAGAAGATAGTTGAAGTCCTTATTTGGATCACATGATGGATAATGAAATATAACTTCTCAATGGCAGGGTATTTCTTTTATTTTGTTTTGAGTCTTGTTGCTGCTTGCAAGGGTTGGCTTTGCTGGTCAAACTCCTGTGGTTTTATTGTCGTGGGTAAGCAAATTCTAATCCTCAACCTTCTTGAGTGGTTATTGAATTATAGATGTCCTCGATGACAATTTAAAGGTCGCTTAAACCAGAAGATATTATTTTTGCAGCTTTCCCCAAAATTCTGTTTGTTGCAGCATTTTTTCTACTCTTGTCATTCTGGTGAGTCATTCGTGTTTTGTTACTTGAGAATTTGAATTCTTTGTTTTCAACATGTATTTTAATACACAACATTCTGGATATAAATTTGCTGGATAATGAATTTGAGTGTCTTTAATAGTCAAATCTGATGTTTACCATCTGCATTTTGCTTCTGTTTGAACAAAAAATGCAAAACAAATATTAATATTATAAATAATATGATTGTGATGTTTATTGCAATATATTTTCTCTTAAAAATATAATATAGCATATAAGACATAAGTTTAATGTCAAATACAAGTTCTTTTTTCATATCCAATTTTGCATGGCAAGGACTGATTTTTTTGGACATCTAGTGATTGCAATCATGATTCATTTACAGTGTTGGGTTACCAGTAATCATTCACTCATACTGGCACTCTTCTTTTAATGAAGATCATACTTGGACATATATTAAAACAATCTAGTGAAGTAGATAGTGTTCCATATATAAATGTTTTTGCAACTTTATTTTCTGCTCTAAATTTAGATTTTGTATAGAACCTGAGTTTTTCAGGAGTTCATTTCTATGCTTGACTCCATTTATTTATGATTGAAAAGCTTAAAATTTCAATGTTTACTTTCTTAACCAACCCTGGAAGCCTAGAATACCGTTGGTCTTTGATATATACTAAAATTGCAAGCTGTGATGGGCACATTCTCCTGCCTCATCACGTGACAGTGGAACTGTCATTTAATCGATGCATACCTGTTACATAATACTTCTAAAGAGCTAATTCAATGTTCTATACCCATTTGGATGCTAAAATTTCGACAAAGTTGTTGATTTCAGAAACTAAAAGATAAACTTCAATTGGAATGGTTTCTAGGGTTGACCTTTGCCATCAGTCAAATGACGATGATGAGGATGAAGGATATAATCCACAAGAAGCCCTGCTGGAGAAGAGGAGAACTGATTCTAATACCAATGGTTGCAGAAGATGTTTCTCCTTTTGGGTGATCCATACAGGAAGCCGACAAAGAATTGTGATTTTGGTATTGAAGCAGTAAAACTTTTGTACACCTTCATTTTTCCTTCCTTGGCAACTCTATAATTTTGTATTATCATCCTTATTTTAGTTTATCTAATAAGGAATCTTCATCAGGTTACTGTGATAGTTTTTGCAATAATGATAGCATGTGCTGTGCTAATCTGGATTGGCATGGGAAAGAATCCAATTGATTCCGAAGTCGTTGCTCAGGCATGCACACATGGACCTTTGGTTTATTCTATTTATCCTATGTTTTTAACAAATGCCATGACTTGGCCGCTTAATCTTAATTGTAACATGTAAGCTACCAAATATTTAGAATTTAGTATAATTTTTGAATGTTATTAGACTTAATCGCTTCAATTATGGAAAAATATACCTGCTGTGTTATCACAGGATTTGCTGGAATATAATAAGTCAGACTACACTGGCTCTTTGCAATTGAACTACTCTTTGGTCTTGCAGTATGATATTTATATAGTATAACTTTTTTAATGGAGATATAAGATGCAACATATTTGTTGTAATTTCTTCTGGGTAAACATATGACTAGTTGAGTAATTCAGTTATCAGTATGCTCCCTCCCTCTCCCTTCAAGATTTAGAAATTAAAACAAATACAGTTTGCTCTGTAGCTGATTAAGATTTAACAACAAAGGAGGCTTTTACTGGAATATGAATAACTGAACCATGGCAATGTCCTTACTGATGGTTGCTAGTAAGATTTGACATAGCAATGGTTAATTATTTCTGTTCATAGTGGAATCTTGCATGGTTAATTTAATAAATGGGATAGTTCTGGTTCACATGATGTAAGATGTTCAAAGCAACTCATTTTGTACTTATTTAGTCTGGATGCTGTTGCTGAACTGTAGACAAATATAAATGTCTTTAAATGGCAACCTGTTCAAGTGCACTAAAATATATTTTTAACCAGTAATTCCTGTATGGAAATGTATTACCTTCT
Source organism: Fraxinus anomala (assembly GCA_903798345.1). NCBI lineage: Eukaryota > Viridiplantae > Streptophyta > Magnoliopsida > Lamiales > Oleaceae > Fraxinus > Fraxinus anomala. The sequence continues at coordinate 5,877 of CAIGRN010202354.1, read as the reverse complement.
TACTCTGTGTGTGTGTGTGTGGGGTTAGGGTTGTTGAAGGTGCAATTTGCAATAATCTTGCAGGTATATGTAGATCTCTTCGCCATTGCAGTTCTTTTGCTGGGAGGAGCCTTGGCGTGCTATGGTGAGCGCTTATGATATTAATCAATTTTTTTTTTTTTTTGCTTTTTGTGTTTATCAGTACTACTGTATAAATTATTTTTTCATTGACTATTTAAACTCCTATTTTCTGAAATTTTAGCTTCAGAAAATGCCCTTTAGATTAGTCTCATGGTTTAGGACCTTTGGTTGAGAGAAGTGGATAACATGGTATATTTTCATATGGGCAGGAATTTTTAATTTTTAACGATGAAGCTAATTCATATTGAATCTTGTGCATGTATCTGTCATGAATATGATTTATCTGATAGTGACCAGCCGGTGGTGATCTATACTAAAACCGTTTCGCGTACAATAAAATGAAACATGTATTAAACCTGGAAAGAAGATTCTGGAAGTGATGTTCCAGAAAATAATGAATCCAAAAGCCAAAGCCAACAATTTGCTGTCATCAATGAAGTAAGAAGAAAAATCATGAATATGCTTAAGAAAGCATCAGTACTTGTCAAGGGTACTAGATTATAAAGCCCATCAAAGTTATAATTGTCTGAACAACTTATTCTTCATTATTTTCATTTCCATTCTTATCATCCAATATTTATTCTTTTTCTGCTTCATATCTTGTAATGAGTGATAAGGTGATATGATAAAAAAAAAAATTTGCTTTAATTTGTTCTTCAAATGATTATATAAATTCTTGAGAGAAACTAGAATGGAGGATAAAGTTCTGATAACAATAACCAAAACAGAAGAGAAGAGAAGAGGAGAGTCAAATGAAATTCTAGTTGATAGCTATGCTCAATTTAGGCAACTGCTGTATAACTGAGGTCTGGAGTTTCAAAATGGTTGATGAGAAAACGTGTGCGCAAGTGATGTAAAGATTCTTTCGGTTGGATATGATTTCCTTTTTAAATTTTTTCTACCCGAACAAGTATCTAAATCTCATCCGACTACTTACTTTCAACTGCATAAGAACCTAAAGAGCCTTTAGAAAAGATAGAATGATTGGAGAACTTCTGGGTTGAAAATGTTCATCATTAATTCTTACATAGGAGTTCCACTACGGTTATCTCAAGTTCTCTCCAACTAATGAGTCTCTATATATATTTTTTTCACGATCCAAATTTGGAACAGGGCTTATATTGTTCTTGAAAATGAGAAAAGTGAGATCTGAGCGCGCCTCATCAGAGATGTGGAAGGTAAGTTACTCAATTGTACTTCAAGAAATTTTACTGTGATTCTTAGAAAAATAAGAAGCTTTACTGTGATTCTCTTAATCTCAATGTAATTATGCTTAGTTAATGGAGCTTATGAAAATAGAAATAAATAGTTAACTTCATGCCTATCAGAGTAAATTTATGATGTATAGATTTCTTGAGCCAGTGAGATACCATTCATGTTCGTCCCAAATGGGTTAAATCTGTTGGAATTTATGTTTTGATGCTGTATGCATATGGCTGAGGATGATTTCAATTGTCTGGAAGTACTTATATTTTAGTACTTCTATCCCTTCAGTATTTCGGTAAAGTTGCACTGCAGTTTCTTTGTTTCCTTAAAAGAAAAGTATGGTCACGAATAAATTTCAGTTTGTCTGGAAATAATCATGTCTTGTTCTTTTCCGTCATTCTTTAGTAACGAGTCCCACACAATTTCTTCATTTGCTTATGGTAAAAATAATTGGTTTTCTTCAACATACTTTGCTGTTTATAGGTTGCAGATATTGTGCTGTAATAGGTACAAGTACTTGTGTTACAATAATTGGTTTTCTATAACAAAATTTTATGTGTATAGGTTGCAGGTTTGGCTGTTGTATCTGTTGTATGTTTCACATCAAGTGCTGTTGTTACTATATCTACAAATATACCTGTAAGATTTTTGTTTGTTCTGTAGCAAGGTCTCTTCCTTTCCAGTTTTCAGCTCAACGAATTTCTAATGAAAATGTTTTCAATATTACAGCTGATTTATCATTGGCATCAAGAAGAGATAGACGGTGTATATACCTCTCTTCTACTGGTTCTGTACTATTTCATAGGTATTTGTAACTGTGTCATTATTTTTCCATATTTAGTATACTAATCTAGCTGATATTTTCTAACCATTTCAAATAAAGAAATGATATCTGAGTGTGCTATTATCATCATGATTGTGATTGAACAGGCAATGTTCAGGAATTTTTTTGGTAGAGTAGGTTGTTCATGTGCACCTTTATATTTTAATCATTTTTGTGAGATAATGAATGTTGAACCAAGAAAGAGAGGTGGCGATCAGAATTAGGTAGTTTTTGTAATTGCTTCCTGAATCATTGATTCGTGAAGGCCATGCAGTCAAACATAAGAGTCTGGATTATTCATGTTTCCTTTTGTTATTGCTGATGTAAAAATTTCCAAAATAGTTGTCACTATGATGAGACAACCTAGTCATATAATTTATGGAGCCGGCCCTTCAAATTGCAAGCTGATCCCAACTCTAAGTGCACCTCTTTCTTCTATCACCTGCTTCCATCAAGTGAGATGTTCAATTCAATGAAAGAACAATATTGTATTATTGATGATGAGATATGAAGATGAAAAAGATAGATATCTGAAAGTCTTGATTAGAATAACATCTTTTTGGTATAATTTGAATCTTTTGACCAGTGAAAATGATTAGTATTTTGCATTTTAATAAGAATTAATCTAGAACAAAATGCTGAAATATGTTTCCCATTTAGAGAGGGTAAGTCATTGGGATATTTTATCTCCTTGAAGAAAGAAATGCCTGATCACACGTGACGTTATTCTCTTACATATTATACATTGCCTCGACTATCATGGAGATTTTTCTTAATTAACTTGTTCACATGCTACCTTTTCCAGGTTCATCAATGCCCTCAGCCTTCGTACTTTGGGTGATGAGGGAGCTCCCACCTCCACTTGTAATTAATCAAGAGCAAGAATCGAGAACCATAACTTTCATCAGAGACGATTCGGTGACATTGCATCCACCGAGCTGGACTGCTGCAACAAGCATGTCAAACCAGGTTAGCTTCTAGTGTTTGCTTTTGTACAAAGTGGTTTTATGGCTTTCCTGCAATTTTCAATGGTTGCTTCTTAGTTGTATTTCTTGGTGCTTTTGACAAGGAACAACACTTCTTCCAATTGATTCAAAGGAAACTCGATCTAAATTGATATCAAAGTACATTTGTAGACTAGAAAATTGTTGATTGAGACTCTCGTCATTAAACTATATTTCTATTCATGCAATATATTACATTGACCAGAAACTAATAAACAAGATTTTAGCTTCCTTTTTTCCTAAATATTGTCTAGTATCCCTTCCTTTGTACCAAACATATCATTCATTTATGTAGTTTGGAGAAATGGAAAAGGATCCTGCTACGTGGATATCTCGGTTTTATCAGTTGATTAAGGTTTTACATGAATGTAGGTATCAAGAGCAAGTCCCATATGAAACATAGTCAAAATTTTGTTCTACAACATTCGAGGCAAGGATATGGAGAAGGATATGCTGATACGAGCAGGACTGTCAATGGTAGCACGAGATGAGAAATAGCTTGAATGCAAGCTTTACACAGGAATCAGAGCGGAGCCACAAGAATTCTGATTCCATGATTCTGACAGCTTTGGCTTTTGTGTATATATATATATCAACAATAGTTTAACCTACATCTCAAGGAGATTTCTTTTTAGTAATAGCCTGAGCTGGTCCAGTTAATTAGGCTTTGTTGGACATCCTCATGGTGTATTGTGCCGTAACTATTGTATTGTGAACTATCTGTATTATTTGTAATGGAGAAAGTTATTACTTTTTTTGGAAGTAAAATAAGTAACTTACGAAAAAACACAAGACATGGCAAAGAAAGAAATAGTCTTCTTCCTCTCATGTTTTTTTGGTGAGTATTGTGTACTAAATATATCTTAAAAACATACGTTTACACACTGCGGGTATGTCAAGCCGCTTCTTGCAATTAACGTTGCCCGACTAGTTATGGTGCAATTAAGGTTGACGAGTTTTAGTTAATCCGAAGAAAACTGATGCAGTATCCAAGTACAGCATTTTGAAAGAAGCACGGTAAACATTAAAAACTTGTTTAGAATTTTGAATTAGATAGGACTCTCTTATTATGTTTTTGTTCGATTTAATTTAAAAAATTGATGAAAATCAAAATCAAAGTTAATAATCGATTTCAATTGCATATTTAATGAGATTCACAATTTTTTTTTAAAATCAATTTTATCATCACATATTTGATCAATTTTATTATAATATACAAAAAATTTATTGTTCATGAAAATATCTTTTAATTAAAAATCACCATAAGTGTATGGTTCATTAACAAGTTGATTAATAAAGTGGATTAGTTAACGTGTTTTAATAAATGACAGGAGCACTAGGATCTCGAATTTCCATGTAATAATCATTTTTAATCTTAGTTCTACATTTTGACGATACAATTGAATTTTGAAAAATAAATGTTCCAATTTTATTTAAAAATCTCTCTCGAGTAATGTTAAACTTACTTTCATATATGTCTAGACTATATTTCTATGACGAACGCAAATATATAATAGTGCACGAGTTTTTTATGAACTTAAAAATTCACATAGAGCATAGTGGTATATTTATATTCCATATTAGACCTTATGACGATTTACACTATGTCAAGCTTATTTTCCTTCTTTCAAATGCTTAAAATAAGCAACCAAATTTATATAATTATCGTACACTATAATTATAGAGAAAAATAATCATATAAATCATTCAAAATTCAAAATCGTGTTTTCAATATCAAATATGTAAAACTAAAGATTAAAAATTCATATTATAAGGTTTATCGTTCTCTTAACACAAATAAATCTAGTCTAACATGATATTAGAAGAAGACAAGAATTATATAGAGTAGACATTACCCAAATTATGAATCTTGATTGGATCTTGATGCCGTGAAATCTCTCTTGATTTTTTTGCCATCTTCTATGCTCTCTAGTGTGTTGCAAGGCGTGGTGAATCACTTTTGGACGGTCCTAAGTCTTTAAAGACGTTCCAAATATTGTTTTCATGAAAGTTGGAGTCATACACGAAAACTAGAAATTTTCCTCCAAAAATGTACTATGCTATATCATAATACAATCGCATGCTATAGTATAGTTCAACAAACATCAGCCCTAGATTTCCCTATTGGCTACCATGCGATCACAAAGAAAGTCCAATTTTTTGCTTTTTAGTCCCCAAACTCCATTTTCTCCTTTTTTTGATTTGTTTTCTCGCTTCTTCTTCCAATACTTAATTCCTTCGCTCAATTGGTCTTCGACTCCTTCACATCTTCGTTTCTTCGTCCGGATCATCTTTTGGTTATTTACATTTTGGTCCCTGAATTTTGATTTTCTTCCATTTTAGTCATTTTCACTTGTTTCTTCTAAATTCCACCATATTCATTGATGTTGTTCTGCAAAACATAATTTATATAGAATCAAGTCATATTCCAATATATTTACCAACAATTATTTATGTTTTGTGGTTTAAGTAAGTGTGTAAACCAAAACAGGGTTAAGCCTTTATAAATATATAAACTTGAAGATGTGTTCGGTCATGGTCAAGAATAGCCGGTTGATCACCGAGAAAACTATGCCAAATATTATATTTTGGAAAAGATTTATATATCATAAAATATATCGAACAAAAAGAATTGTCTTTCGTGTTACATTCAAGTATTATAACATATAGAAGGATATAGTTTAGAAAATCAAAATTTTCCAAAAATAAAAAAAGCTCAAACAA
>CAIGRN010202335.1:0-18237 GCA_903798345.1 Fraxinus anomala | reverse complement strand
ACAATTAATTACAATTCCCAATAAAACATTTTCTAGGCAATACAATTCCCTGTAAAATATTTTCTTTCCACCCATTTTTCACCTTTATAATCAAACGGACCCTTATTGAAAATCAAGTTAATAAAAGTGTTAAAGTACTTAAAACTGATAATGGTCTTCAATTTTGCAATGAAGAGTTTGATAGCTTCTGTAAAATTAATGGAATTTTTAGACATAGGCCTGTAACCTATACTCCACAATATAATGGGCTTGTAGAAAGGATGAATATGACCTTGTTAGAAAAGGTTATATGCATGCTGATAAGTCCAGGCCCTCCAAAATCATTTTGGGAAGAAGCTGTTAAAACTACCTCTTTTCTTACAAACAAATGTCCCACTAAAACCTTAAAATATGATACACTTGACCATGTTTGAAATGATTATTCTGTTGATTATTCTAAACTGAAAATATTTAGATGTGCTGCCTGTGTTCATCAAAATAAACGGAAACTTGAGCCCGGATTTGTTAAGGGTATTTTCTTATGTTATAATGAAGGTGTTAAACCCAAATTTGTTAAGGGTATTTTCTTATGTTATAATGAAGGTGTTAAATGCTATAGGTTTTGGTTGAAAGAACGGGGAGGTTATAAGATTATAATAAACAGGAATGTTATCTTTAATGAGTTAGATATGCCTTGCATTAAAGAAAAAGGAAAAGTAACAACTAAAACTGATCAAAACAAAACTGTAATGGAATCTGAACTTTTTCAACATATTTAAAGTCTGCAAATGATTATCAATTTGAGGTGGAGCTTGGTCAGGAGCTAAATAATGAACCTAAAATTGAACTAGAACCTATTACTGAACCTGATCAAACTGAAAATCCTTTAAGAGATTATCATCTTACAAGAGAAATAAGACCACCAACAAGATATAATGATTCTGATTTTGTTACAGCTTTGAATGTTCAGAATTTTTGGGATAATGAGCCTAATTCATATGAAGAAGCAATTAATGAAAAGCATGCAAGTCTTTGGCTTGATGCTATGAAAGATGAAATACTTCCATTAATTAAAAATAAGACTTGAGTCTTAGTGAATAAACTAAAAGGATAAAGGGTTATTGATTGCAAATGGATCTATAAGATAAAAAGAAGGTGATTCTAAAGGTGAAAATGTAAGGTTCAATGCCAGATTAGTTACTAAAGGCTTTAACCAAAGAGAGGAAATTGACTACAATGAAATTCTCTTCTGTAGTCAAATACGCCTCTATAAGAGTTTTATTTTCTCTTATTTCACAATTTGGTTTTGAATTAGAACAGTTAGATGTTAAAATTGTCTTCTTACATGGAAATTTGGATGAGAAAATTTATATGACTCAACCAAGAAGTTTTGAACAAAAAGGAATAGAAAATTATGTGTGCATTTTACAAAAATCACTTTATGGTTTGATACCAGCCCCTAGGCAATGGTATATAAAGTTTGATACTTTTATAAAAGGACTTGATTTCAATAGAAATGAATATGATCCATGTTTTTACTATAAGGGCAATTGAAGTCCTAATTCTTATTATCTTTTACTATATGTTGATGATTTGGTACTTGATGGGTGTGACATGACTGAAATTAATATAATTAAGCAAAAATTAAAATAGGAATTTGAAATGAAAGACCTAGGAGAAGTTAAAAGTATTCTAAGAATGGAAATTAGAAGGAAAAGAAATGATCATAATATGTTTCTTACTCAACAGTCTTATATTTAAAAAATTATATGTAGATTTTCTATGGAAAATTCTAAAGATGTCACTTTACCTCTTGGCAGTCACTTTAAATTTTCAGTAGAACAATAGTATAAAACTAAAATAGAGAATAATATGATGGAGAAGGTCCCTTATGCAAATACTGTTGGCTCTGTTATGTGTATAATGATCTGTATCATACCTGATCTTGTCTTTGCTATAAGTGTTTTAAGTATATATATGAGTATTCCTAGTGAAAATCATTGAGAAGTCATGAAATGGTTGTTAAGATACTTAAAATGAACTTCTAACTTAGGATTTATGTTTAATAAGAGTAAAACTGGAATTAGATTGAAAGGCTTTGTTGATTCAGACTTTGCTGGTAAATATGATAATAGAAAATCAACCTCTACATATGTTTTTACTTTAATAAATGATACCTGCATAAGTTGAAAACCATAGCTGCAAAAGATTGTAGCTCTGTCTTCAATAGAGGCTAAATATATTGCAGCAACTGATGCTGTAAAGAAACGTCTTTGGCTGACAAACTTGTTGGATGAAATTGGATTTTTTTGGTAATACTGCTGTTATATTTTTAGATAGTCAATCTGCTGCACATCTTAGTAGAGATCCTATTTTTCATGATAGAACTAAATATATAGATGTTAAATTTCATTTAATAAGAGATATTTTAGGAAATGAGATCATGAAAATTGAAAGGTTTTCAACTAAATGTAATCCAGCAGACATGGGAGCAAAAATACTTCCTTTGTATAAGTTTAGGGATTGTTTGAATCTTCTAAATGTTATTTTTAACTAATGTTTTTTACAAGTACATAGAGCAAATGAAACTAAAGGAGGAGTTAACCTCCAATCTACTATGAAACTCAAAAATGTTAAGTAAGGTGGAGATTGTTAAACATTGGTTGCGTAACAATTTTGGGGCCAAATGATGTAGACATAAATGATAATTCAATTAAGCCCTATGATGCAACCCAATATCCTGTTGAGTCCACCCCAATTCTGAAGCAACCCGACAGCCCATATCATTGTGTATTCTCGTGTTTTTAATTGAAGTACGACTTTAGTTATTTACTTTGAAGGCTGAGATGATGCCAAGTGTAATTGCTGTGTCCGTTGGATGCTTCTAACTGTTTTTATTATTGGCTTGGCTTTTCATTTTATGTGGTGGCTCCGAGATTATTCATAGGGTTTTCTTCTATTATGCTCTCTCTGTATTCTCTCTAAAAATCTTTGGTTTGCACCGTGTAATCTTCTATTCTAGTTATTCTTGGTGAGATCTAGTGTTGTTTAAGGCGTGGTTGTGGTCTGGTTTTTGTGTTGAGCAGTAACCAAAAGCAGTAACTTTTGGTTACTTAGTGTAATCATTCGAGGGTTTCTTGAGATAAAACTAAAGGGTCTGAGGGCATAATCCTTTTATGGATTTCTGTATTGTAAACCTGATTATTGTTGGTTTCTAGTAGATTGGAGTATTAACCATTTCTGTGTATGCTCAACGGGTGATTAGCCCTTATTTGGATGAACATCTGGGCCTACGGGCGAAAAATCTCTTCTGTTCTTTTATTCTTGTAATTACTTGTGTATTTGGGGCTTGTGTGATACTGACAAGATATTCCTGACAAGGAAGCTGATAAAATTGACTTCTACTCTCTTGCACTTGAGTATGTCTATAGACATCCAATGGCTAGCTGTTTCTTTGAGACAGAGACATTGCATGATGTTCGTGTTTGACTTGATGGGATGTTGTAGAAATATGATCCTGGGTCGGGGAAATAAATTAGCCATCTTGAATAAAATGTAATTCCACTCTGGGTTTCATAATCTTGTTAGAGCAGCTAGCTCCATCCAGCATGCAGCTAGTGGCTAGCTCCTTCCAGCCACTAACTCCAACTAAATTCCTTGCAAGCAATTCTTCCGTATTTCATACAATGCTAGCACTAACTTTATGTTGTATTTTTTATTCCAACACTCTCCTTAAAATCAGGAGCTAACAAACTCGTTGTAGTCTCTAGAATCTTCCTTTGTAATTATTTATACCACATTGATAATGAATGAAATCATCTGAGCTAAACTATCATTTCATTTCTTGCATTTCAACTTGGAATCGAGCCCTCAATGGCAAATGCCAGCAATGCTCCACAAAACACAGAAGGAAACTTAGCTCCTGCATCCCTATCCAGCAGCAACTCTGCTTCAATGCAAGGAAGCCCAAACCTCTCGCCATTTAGTGTTAATCTAACTCAAGTTGTATCAATCAAGCTTGATAAAAATAATTTCTTAATATGGCAGAACATCATACTACATATTATTTGTAGACATAGCCTTGAAGGCTACATCCTGGGGACAAAGCCGTGTCCATCAGAGTTCATTGGAACCCAAGTTGCTGGTAAAAGTGGAACCAGCATCGAAATGACAAGAAATTCAGAATATAACCAGTGGATGTCTACAGACCAGTTACTCATGGGATGGCTCTACTCCTCTATGACTCCGGATATTGCTATGAGAGTTATGGGTGCAAAAACCTCAAATGAACTATGGACAGCTGCGAAGGAAAGTTATGGTATTCAAAATAGATCTCGAATCATCTTTCTCACTGGTGAACTTCAAAAGACAAGGAAAGGCAGCCTGAGTATTGATCAACACCTGAACAAAATAAAGATACTGGCAAACAACTTGGAAATTGCTTGGAAACCTATTCCCCATTCTGATTTGGTTGCTCAGGTCCTAGCAGGCTTAGATAAAGAATACACTCCCATTGTTGTTCAAATTCACAGCAGGGAAAACATTACTTGGGGTGAACTGTAATCAACACTAATGACCTATGAAAGTAGGCTAGAACATCTTACAACAATGAGAAATGAAATGGTTGGAATCAGTCTTGATCATACCTCAGTTAACTTTACTCAAAGATATGGCTCAAACTACCCTCGCTTCAGAACTCACAGGCCAGATACCAATGGAAGATCCACTAATTATTTCAGAGGTGGAAGAAGAGGAAGAAATAGAAGAGGCTATTTTAAAGGAGGTGATAGATCTACCTACCAAGTGTGTGGAAAAACAGGACACAAAGCCAACATCTGCAGCTTCAGATTTGATGAAAGATACACTGGAGCTCCACCAAATCAGAGGTTTAACTACAATCCCTCACTAGCAGCACCAGTAACCTATATTGCTTCCCCCAGCACTCTGAATGACCCAGCCTAGCTTGCAGATACTGGAGCCAGCAACCACATTGCTGCAGATAAGCAAAACCTCACTTTAGCTACTGAATATGCTGGTAAGCAAGAAATTATGGTAGGTAATGGAAACAGGCTGTATATTGCTCATTTTGGCATAACTCATCTGCCTACTTTAAACAGTAAATCACTTGTGCTAAACAAGCTTTTGCATGTACCTGAAATCAAGAAAAACCTCATCAGTGTGTCACGATTAACCTCTGATAATCAGGTTTACATGGAATTTCATTCTAATTATTGTTTTGTCAAGGACAAACTAACGAAGGAAGTGGTGCTGCAATGGAGGCTTAAGGAAGGATTGTATCAGCTGGATTTTCCTCACTATAATACCCAGAGTCAGTCCCAGATGTCTACTATCTCAAATAAACACTGCTGCAACATCCTATCCATTGATCCTAGTCAAAACTTATGTCAACGGTCCTTAGATTCCTAGATAATGTATGGCACATGAGGTTTGGACATCCTTCTAGCCAAGTGATGTCTCAAGTGCTCAAAACTTGTAATCTAAAGTTGAAAGAAAATAGCAAATCCTTCTGTGATGCCTGTCAGGTTGGCAAATCCTATCTGCTACATTTTACTCTTTCTACTTCACGTGCCAAAACACCTCTTGAACTTGTGTACACTGATCTATGGAGACCAGCACCAATTCAATCTAATTATGGTTTCAAATATTACATAACATTCCTTGATGACTTTAGTGGATTCACTTGGATTTATCCCCTAAAACAGAAATCTGAAGCACTAAGTATTTTTGTGCATTTTAAGAAGTTAGTTGAGAACAAGCTTGCAAGGAAAATAAAAACATTGCAAGCTGACTCGGGAGGAGAGTTTAGAGTCTTCAAAACCTTTATCACAAGAAGGTATTGAATTTTGACATCCATATCCATATACCTCTGCCCAGAATGGAGAATTGAAAGAAAGCACAGGCATATAACTGAAACAGGCCTCACCCTCTTAGCTCAAGCCAAAATGCCTTTGAAATATTGGTTGGAATCCTTTCAAACTGCAACCTACCTAATTAACCTAATGCCTACGCCCTTGCTTAAAATGCAACCCCCTTGCCTTGTTCTATTTGGAAAAGAAATTGATTACAAGTCATTAAGGGTATTTTGGATGTGCTTGCTACCCTTACCTCAGGCCTTACCAAAGGCACAAGTTCAGTTATCACTCAACAAAATGTGTTTTCATTAGATATAGTGATTCTCATAAAAACTATAAATGTTTATCCTCCACAGGCAGAGTCTATATATCAAGACATGTTGTCTTTAATGAACATGAGTTCCCTTTTGAGTCCTTATTTTCTGTCTAAAACCAACAAAACTCTGTGATACCTGAGTCTGTTATAACCTACTTTCAGTTTTCACCTCAACCAAAAAGCTCTGAAAATACCTCAAATTCTGCCGAAACATTACTTCCTGAAGCAACCTATGTTGAGCATCACACACCTCTCAGCTCGAGTGATAGTCAATTTGAACATATCAGTGATGAAAGTGATGAAAATGTAAGCAATAAGGATATGAACAATCAAGTAGTAAGTCAAGGAGCAAAATTAGAACTTGAACTACCTCAAAATAATGAACGGGTGAAACAGATTCTTTGGCAAATCATCAAGAAACCGGACCTCAGTCAAGAGCAAGGGACTTAATAGGACATCCTATGATCACAAGAGCAAAGGTAAGAGCCTTTAAACCTAAGGCATTTATGGGTAAATCAGTGGCCAGCAATCTTGAAATATCAGAACCAATAAGCTTGGATGAAGCCTTAATGAGCATAACCAAGAAGCCTGGATGAAGCCTTAATGAGCAAAGAGTGGAAGAAAGCCATGGAGGATGAGTTTAATGCCTTTACGAAAACCAACACCTGGAAGTTTGTGCCACCATCACCAACTTACAACATTGTAGGAAGCAAGTGGGTTTTCAAAATAAAATACAACACTGATGGATCAGTTCAAAGGCTTAAAGCAAGATTGGTAGCCAAGGGATTTCATCAGGAGCCTGGAATTGAATTTTATAAGACTTTCAGCCCGATAATCAAAGCTTCAACCTTACGAGTTATACTTGATATGGCAATGTCAAAAGGTTGGACAATCAGACAGGTAGATATCAATAATGCATTTTTGAATGGTGAACTTGAGGAAGTTGTATATATAAACCAACCAGAAGGCTTTGTGGATCATTCAAAACCAGACCATGTCTGCAAATTGGAAAAGGAAATTTACAGGTTGAAGCAGGAACCTAGAGCCTGGTATGACAAATTGAAGTCAGCACTGATGAATTGGAAGTTCAATCAATCAGTTGCTGACACTTACTTGTTCTACTTCAAAAATGAAAATCAAATCATATTTGCACTCATATATGTTGATGACATTGTAGTAACCGGGAATGATGCAGGTTTGTTGCAAAGGTTCATAAATGAATTGAATCAAAGGTTTGCACTCAAAGATATAGGGCAACTTCACTGCTTTCTGGGAATTGAAGTGTTGTGGCATAACTCAAGTCTCCATTTAACTCAAGCAAGGTATATTACTGAGTTACTCAAGAAGTTTGAATTACAAAATCTGAAGCCATGTCCAACTCAAATTCTAGCATGTAAAAACATGTTAAGAGCTGAAGGAGAACCACTGAAAAACCCTTCAATCTACAGAAGTGTTGTAGGAGCTCTGCAATACTTCACACATACTAGGCCAGACATCACATTTGCTATAAATAAATTAAGTCAGTTTCTGCAGTTTCCAACTTCAATTCACTGTCAAGCCTTGAAAAGAGTACTTCAATATCTATAGGGAACAATAGATCAAGGGTTGTGGATACAAAGAAGTGAAACATTAGACTTAACAGGATATTCAGATGTTGATTGGGCATCCTGCCCAGATGACAGACGATCAACTGCAGGCTATTGTATTTACTTAGGAGAAGATTTGGTTGCCTGGTCTTCAAAGAAGCAACATGTAGTTGCTAGATCAAGTACAGAATCAGAGTACAGAGCACTTGCCTCAGCAGCCTCATAGATAGCTTGGATCCAATCACTTGTCAAAGAACTTGAATTATCACAATCATCCATCCTAGTCCTGTGGTGTGACAATATGAGCGCCAGTGCTTTGGCAGCCAACCCAGTATACCATGCGCGAACAAAGTACATTGAATTAGACATTCATTTCATCAGGGATAAAGTGCTTGGCAAGAATTAGAAGTCAAATACGTGCCTTCCTCTTATCAAATAACAGATCTCTTAACAAAAGGCCTCACTTACTCAAGGTTCCTTTTTTTGAAAGACAATCTTGGAGTCACTTCCTTGCAGTCCAGCTTGAAGGGGGATATTAATAATAGTGGCTAGCTCCATCCAGCATGGAGTTAGTGGCTGGAAGGATCCAGCCACTAACTACAACTGAATTCCTTGCTGGCAATTCTTCCATATTTCATACAATGCTAGCACTAACTTTCTGTTGTATTTTTTTATTCCAACACTCTCCTTAAAATCAGGAGCTAACAAACTCTTTGTAGTCTCTAGAATCTTCCTTTGTAATTATTTATACCACATTAATAATGAATGAAATAATCTGGGCTAAACTATCATTTCCTTTCTTGCATTTCAACTTCTAGGATTTCAAATTGAACCGCCGACTTGTTTTTTCCTAGGCCACAATTTGCCCTGTCTATTTTCCTTTTTATCCATGCTTCTCTTTGGTTTTCACATTTTCAGATTTGTATTATGCATGCTTTTATTCCCATGCCTAGCATTTGTTGCTTGTTATTTACAAATTACAGAATCCTACTTGTTGGTTCACAATGAACTTATGAATAAAATACTTACCATTAGTCATTCAAAAGCCAAAACTCCTCTCTCCAATGGGGAGATTTGGGCATTTCCTTCACTTCAATTACAATGCTGCTAGCCCATTTTATATATTTGTGGCAATAGGAAAGGAATTAGTTTTTTCTATCCTCAAATGCATAATCGTAGTTATCGGCTGTGTGTTAGCATCTGCTATTTCTTACATCAACATTACCTTATAATAGCATACTTCAGACAGGAGATCAGAAANTTTGAATAATCACCTAGACATAATTAACTTGTAACTTGTTGCTTGTTGATTAAAGTTTTAATTATGCATTTATACATAATCACCTCCCCTCTAGGTGTAGTTGGGTCGAATCTTGCGTTTCTCCATCTTCTTAAGCTTGGTGCTTTTGGAGTTGTTTGTAGAAAGATAATAATTCGACGCTTGGAGCTGTTTGGAGCTATGAAAAACGATTTGGATTTTACTCGTGGTTTCTTGGTATATTCTTTCTAAACCAAAATGCACTTAGCTTAGTTGCACTCTGTAATATGCTCATTCATACTTTGTTCGTGGAAGAAAGATGGCTAAGTTTGTCTTTTGGGTATTACTCAGAAGCACCCAGAAATTGTATCCAGTGCCCCTTTTCTTTGGTTGAGTGAAAAGTAGAAAACGACGGTCAATGGTCGACAACCGCCCTAGCTGACCAAGAATCCTGGATCCGCAACTAGTTGTGCTGTATGCTGTGATCTTAGTTAGTCAAAGAATGTGCACCCAGAAACAATAAACAAAATAGAAGATCTCTTATTAGGCAAAAAAGTAAGCACGATATTCACTATGACATTCATTGTACAGAAGCCTATAACTATATGATCTACAAAACCTTCTTTTTTTTTACTATAACCTTCGAATTTCTTAGCACAAATAATAATTGATGCTAGTAACTACTATTGCAGTAAACAGCTGTGTGAATTTTAGCCACATTTTATTGTCATTCTATAAGATCTTGTGTGTTGTAAGAATTAATTTGTTTCTGCAAATCTTGTCGCATATGGATGAGTGATTGGATCCAACTGTCTTTGTTCTATTTCAGAAGTGATTTGAGATAATGTATTTCAACAGTAATTATTCTGTTGATCTCAAGCCAGGCGTTAACATCAAAATTGATGGTATTCTAGTGCAGGAGACATCTGATGTTCATTTTCAGGACGATGTGGAGATAGTGATGGCTATTGAAGAAGAGTTTAAACTGGATATTCCTGACAAGGAAGGTGATAAAATTGACTCTTGCTCTCTTGCAATTGAATCTGTCTATAACCATCTAATGGCTAAGTTATTGTTTCTTCGAGACAGAGACATTGCATCCTGTTCGTGTTTGACTTGTTGGGATGTTGTAGAAATATGATCCTGGGTCGTGGATATAAATTGGCCCTGTTGAATATCTATAACCTTCGAATTTCTTAGCACAAATAATAATTGATGCTAGTAACTACTATTGCAGTCAACAGCTGTGTGAATTTTAGCCACAGTTTTTTGTCATTCTATAAGATCTTGTGTGTTGTAAGAATTAATTTGATTCTGCAAATCTTGTCGCATATGGATGACTGATTGGATCCAACTGTCTTTGTTCTATTTCAGAAGTGATTTGAGATAATGTATTTCAACAGTAATTATTCTGTTGATCTCAAGCCAGGCGTTAACATCAAAAGTTATGGTATTCTAGTGCAGGAGACATCTGATGTTCATTTTCAGGACAATGTGGAGATAGTGATGGCTATTGAAGAAGAGTTTAAACTGGATATTCCTGACAAGGAAGCTGATAAAATTGACTCTTGCTCTCTTGCAATTGAGTATGTCTATAACCATCCAATGGCTAAGTTATTGTTTCTTCGAGACAGAGACATTGCATCCTGTTCGTGTTTGACTTGTTGGGATGTTGTAGAAATATGATCCTGGGTCGGGGATATAAATTGGCCCTGTTGAATAAAACGTAATTCCACTCTGGGTTTCATAATCTTGTTATCTTTGGTCTTTACTTGGTGAATTTGAATTGTTTTTCTAGTCTTTATGCAGATAACACTTTTCGTATGGAAATTTATCAAGTTAAATTGTTTGTAAAACAGTTAATCAAATTCGTCCAGGATTTCAAATTGAACTGCCAGCTTGTTTTTTCCTAGGCCACAATTTGCCCTGCCTGTTTTCCTTTTTATCCATGCTTCCCTTTGGTTTTCACATTTTCAGATCTGTACTATACATGCTTTTCTTCCCATGCCTAGCATCTGTAGCTTGTTATTCACAAATTACAGAATCCTACTTGTTGGTTCACAATGAACTTATGAATAAAAAACTTACCATTAGTCATTCACAAGCCAAAACTCTTCTCTCCAATGGAGAGATTTGGGTGTTTCCTTCAATTATAATGCTGCTAGCTCATTATAAATTTGTGGCCATAGGGAAGGAATTAGTTTTTTCTGTCCTCAAATGCATAATCGTAGTTATCGGCTGTGTGTTAGCATCTGCTATTTCTTACATCAACATTACCTTATAATAGCATATTCTTTGTAAAGACTGATACCCTGATTGAAATCATCAATGGCTGTACTCTGGGAGTACATGTCTAGTTTCTTCTGGTTTGCTTACTTGCATCATTTAATTATGACTGTGTTTGGGAGGGCTTTTTGAGAGCTCAAAAGCGCTTTTGATTGATGTTTGGTTGCAGTCAAAAAGTGCTTCTTGAGAAAAAACAAAATAACAACTTTTTAAAGTAGTTTCAAATAAAAAGTTGTACATTCATCTTTGCATTTAATGAAACTCTCGTTTTTCCTGAATCCTATTGAAGCTGGCAACAGAGACTTAAAATGGATATATATAATAATAACGACGAAAGAGAGAGAAAAATAATAATAACGATGAAAGAAAAAGATTAAACCTAAAATAAATATTGCAAAACCGTTTTCTTTTGATCACCCCCACACCACCCAATTAAATCGGAATCTTACTACATGCACATCAAGATTTATATAATAAATTATATAATACCACGTGACATTCTCCTATTTATCAGTTTAAAACATAATCAACTTTTTCGTTCAATATTTTCCCTCCACATCATATTATGTAATTCATTATGTACATGTAACAAAATCCATTAAACTGTAGCCCCACCACTATCATTTTTATTTTTCTTTTCCATTTTTAGGTCATATTCATCTATTTGATCGATGCATGTAATTCATAGTAAAATAATGGGGTTAATATTTAATTAAAATAATTCTTATAAGTTTTATATAATTTTTAAAAAAAAATTATAAAAATAATAATTAAGTGCTAATACTTAAAAACTCTACTTTTAAAAGCTCTACTTACAATGGATGTATCGAATGGATTCATATATTTTAACCCGAGCTGCTGCATGCTTAACACGAATTCTTCGACAATACGTATTTTTTGTGAGCAAACATGATCGATGTATTTTGTGCCACAGAAAGGTCAATGAAATAGGGAGAAAGAAGAAGAAAGACTTGATGCGAAATCTGGACATACGTATTTCAACTTCTATAGCTCCATTTATTATCGTCTCAATTACTATCTATACACGATCAAACATTTCTGGCTATAATATCGGTTCAAATAAATTTTGTTCTCCTCTATAACTTTTACGTGACTAAGTGTTTGTTTGGAAGAAATTATAATGAGAAGGAATGTGCGAATTATAATAAGTGGATAGTAATTGTGAATACATGATTAAATTAATGTTTGGTTTTAATTTTAAATTATAATATAGTTATAATTATTAAAAAGAAGCATTAATTATATGTGTTGAACTTGCAATTACAACTTCATAAATTAATGTGCTTTTATGTAATAAGAGCATCTCCAATGTAATGTTTTATTTGTGAAGCAAAACGGAGGATGGAAAGAAGTGCATCTCCAACGAGGCTCTGGATTGAGAAAATTGTAGGTTTCATATACAAGAGAGATGATGTAGACTTAGAGAGGAAACGAAATTATAAAAAAAAAAATTAAGAGCTTTGCCATTTGTACAATCACTATTGGCAATGTGTGATTGGTGCAAAAACGGTCTCCTTTTTTAAATAGGTCATGCGGCATTCTATCAAAAAAAGTGTAAGAATTTTCAGTACAAATAGCATGGTTTAAAAATTAAATAGAGACGTCCAGCGTAACCTCTAGATACGAAGGATGTACTGGGTGTCATGCATTGTGTTCCCATTAAAAATATTCTAAAGGACATTCCATCACCAATTCTAGTATTTATTATTAATGGTCTAAAAAAATTGGTGGAAAGATAAATAATATATTCTCTTCTATTCGTGTATTAATGACCATTTCATTTTCCCAAAATAATCCTTGATAATAAGTCATTTCGGAGCAAGTAATTGGAAGGTCATTATTTAGTTTAACAATGAAGTCTAAGACAAAATATCAAGTAGAAGTCACTCCTCCATTGAAATTGCTTTTCAACAAAGATTATAGCTCTCGACCTACAGCTTCATGGATTACATTTTAACCCCTTGAAAACAACAAACATTAACTCATATGTATAATTTTATAATTTATAATCGATAAAAACAAAGAAATCCCATGTAAACAAGAAAAGAAAATGATCATCAATCATCAGACATCTGATCCTTTCTGAATCTCACGCATAACAGAGAGTGCCACAGCAGAGAGTTGAAAAGTATTACGATTTCTCTTTGTCAATGTAGAAACTAAGCCTTTTCTCTCATTAAACCCATCTTCACAAGTCGTAGCAGCATCCATTACTGAACTTATTTGCACATTAGCATCATCGTAACGTTTCGAGTTGTAATATTTCATTGCCTGCGTCGCAGAAGAGATTGCATCAGAGAAAAGTTCAAAGCAATCCTTCAAACATTGTTTTGCATAATGATCCCATTTCCTGTTTTCCATCAGGTCTTTGATGTAACAACGCGTATCTGTAACGTTGTGACGTACGAGTCTGATCGAGATCATCCCGAGCCCATGTAAACTTGCACACTGGCTGGCTGGTGCTGCCTGTAGGGAAGTTGTGCAGAAGTTATAGCTGATGTTTGGATCATCACGAGCTGATGTTTTGCACGTTTCGTTGATTAAATTCTGGCCGTTCGTGGGCTGGGTCAAGATCAGGGAGGAGAGGAAGAGGGCTGGAAGAATGAAAGAGAAGAAGGAACTCATTTTTTTCTTAATTATTTTTGGTGTATGTTCTTGTTTTCTCTCCCCGTGAAAGGATAAGAGGGTTTATATAGCTTAGTTAGTACATGTGCTGTTTGATTGTATCTTGGGCTGTTAAAAAATAACTGTCTTGTCTTGGACCAATGATGTTTGTTGCCCCCATAAAAAAAAAAAGTTTGATATGTTTGATTGAACAACATTTGACATAATTAAGATCTGAATTGACGTTCAATATAACTATTTACATAATATTTTAAATTATGATAAAGTGTCAAAATGTAAATGGGGACGATATTTGATTGATAAAATTTTGATCCAATTAAATATCGTCACATCATTTGTTGGCAAACCAATATGTAAATTGTTATGTAACCCAAGTACAAAATATGGTCAACTAAGAATCCCTCGACCAAAAACCTCCCCAAGTCATACTAATTTCCAAAATTAGATGAAATTTTATTTCCAAGATCATTATATAAAATGAAAACAAGAATTCGAAATACAATATACACGACACTATTATAGATTCAATTCGATAGTACTAGACATGGTTAAAAAAAAAAAAAAAAAAATCTTGTTCACTGTCTTGTGCACAGTATTTTCGATATTAAAGATTCTCACCGTGTTATTATAATAACATTATTCAAATAAATAATTGCCAGCAAAACATAATCTTTTGGCAGATAAATATTCTATGTAAAGATATGAATGAAAAATGGTATATAAAATGGATTATTGCTAGTTATGATTATTAAGATAAGTTTGGAGGATGGTGACGAATTAAAACGAAACAGTTTAGGGACTTTAGGTCTTTCTTTTGATTCTTTTAACAGCCAAGCAAAATAAAGCCGTTGTTCAACGTTGTATAACTAAAGTCCCTTTTTGACTATGGAAATTAGATTCTTGGGAATAGCTAAGCCCCTGTTTGTCTACTATTATTTCAAAAAATTATTTATTACAGTAAAATTTTCCACCACACATTCACTCAATAAAATATTATATACATAAATCAATAAAGTTACTTTACTTTTTAACCACATTCTCCAAAAAATACTATTCATTACTCTATTTTCCTCCCAATAATGAAAAACAAACACACCCTGAATATGTTTCCATTATGGGAAATGATATTTGTACATCAAGATTGACAATCCGGTGTACAGTCCCTCACGAGCGGGGAGGCCCACGGCCAATAAAAAAATCGTTGACCCCCCCCCTCCCCCCCGTGAGGGGGACTGTACACCAGGCACCCCGATGTACAAGTATCATAGCCCTTCCATTATAATAAAAGTGATTATCATGCAAATAAAATATTTTATCGTCGCGTTTGAAAATGTGACTAGCACAATACTGAACAGTAAAAATGTTATTAACAAATATTAGAATTTTTCATACACGATCTTATGACTATGCTTTTGTATTTTTTGTAATAGTCGGATCTAAGAACTAATATTAGTCTCCATTTATGTACGATCTTCTTTTTTTTATGTTTAGTACTGTGTGCCGACGAAATTGATAATGCATTTGCTTTATTTTGGTCAAGTAACAAGAAAGACTCTTAAACCCAGGATCTAGAGTCTAGACCAACAGATTTGGGTCCCTCCAATATCTTGCTTATACGCATCTAATGCCATGTTCAGTGCCTATAAAGAACGCTTTTAAGGAAAGAAGCACTACACATTAACACAACAAAAACATGTGACTTTAGGACTTTTAACTTTTAAGAGCAAATCCTTATCCTAAATTTCAACAGAGACTTCGATGTGTATATAAAACTGGAAAAAAGAAGCGTGACAAGAGGAGAAATTTGTGGTCTTTTCTTGTATTTTAATCTACTGCAAAATGGTTGTTGAAGAGAAGGAGAAAGGAAAAACGAATAGTGAAGCAGAAATGAACAATGTAGAAACATGTAACTTCGTTGATTAACAAAATTTGTTAACTAGATGAAACTACAAGAACCAAATGTTCCTTATGCTGTGATTTGTTCTATGTAAATTTAAGCATCACTTTGAATTAGGTGAATCGGTACCTGGCTCACCATGTTTGGGATGACTCACTTCATGCTGCATACGTACGTGACACATCATAAGTACATGTCACATGGTTCAACGCCTAATTTGAACCAGCTTGCAAAGGCATCGATGTTTCACATCTTAATTAGTCTAAAACTCAGGAGACTTGTACAAAATCAAACAAAACCGGCAAGATTACTTTAAAGGAACGTTAATATAGAAGAACATTGGCAAAAATAGTATACATGAGTTCTTTTTATAACTTTATTACTCGACAACATAGAAAAGAACGATTTTAGTGAAGGACTTGTACAAACTCTATAAGGTTACCTCAACACTGAGCCAAAATATATAAAATTCGCATGCAATTGACACCTCAAACTGCAAAAGGGCAGTTATATATAGTTTTCAACCCACCATTAAACCAAACTGCTCCATTATTCAAGCACTCAACAAAAAAACATGCAAATGCTAGCTATGCATCATCCTTGTGCATGATTTTGCCAACTGAAATGTGGGCAAAAATCAATTAGGCAATAAGCTTAAGCTGAACCGTACATGCCTTGTTGCCTGTATTCGGCCAACATACCAATTCTTGACTATCGTGCAACATTTTGCCCATATCCGAAGTCTTACCACCTTTTTCCCTACTATAGAGGCAATTTCTAATTAAACTGTCAAGAAATCTCACACACTAGGGGCGAATCCAGGATTTTAAGTCAACACAGGTGGCCATTGACTGTCCCATCGGTCGCAATAAAATATTAAGAGCCCATTTGATGTCCATTTTTGCAAAAAATATATTTTGAAATAGTGATTTGATAAGAATGTGTAGTTAAAAATAAGAAAGAAAAAATAATTTGTATATGATATTATTTTATTGGAGAATGTATGGTTAAAAAGAAGAAAAAAATGTATTTTTTAAAAAAATGGGAATTAACAAGACCTAAAATTTAAATGTAACAATTATTTTGTTCAAACTAAATAGATAAAATTATGTGATAAAAATTAGCCGTCCTCACCAAATTACATCATGGCCAAGTTTTGAATAATTCAAAAGAAGAGCATGAGTGTTAAATTTTACAATTGCAATTGCATTGAAACTTAACATATATTATTTTATGAAATATTTTTGTTAAAGTTTCAACAATTACCATAATGGTCCAGAGTTCAAAATACTAAATGGAGGTCGCAGGTTTGAAACTTCAAATCCCCTCCTTATTAATCCATTTTGGCAAATATTGTATAGAACTACAAATATTTCATAATAAATTGGTTAGAATGGATTCGAAGCCAAAACATAAAGTATGTATAGACGTTTTCTCACCAACCAAGCTACATGAAAAGTTTGAAAACAAAATAAATGACTAGTTATATAAGTAAAACATATATCTATTATCAACAAACAAACAAAAATTTACTTCCGGGGGATGTAGCACGGGCGGCCGCGAGGGCTAACCAGGTGCAGATCCGCCCCTGCCACACACCCATCGTGAAATCTCCCACAAGTTATCGAGCAACTCGATAATTTAGTATTGATATCAAGTAAATCTCACATTAGATGGTTCCATTCCCTATTGAATGCGTACCTTTCTCACAATTTGGCCAAATATGTCAACCATATGCGTGCGCAGCTATACATCATCAACTAGCTACCTTACCATGAGTGACTAGACACAGTAAAAAGCACCGAATATATCTAAGAGAGATGCTACATGTACAGCCAAGTTTTACAACTTGATGTACAATCCCCTCACAATTGAGGGGCACTTTTTTATTGAGCATAAGTCCCCTCACAATTGGGGGGCACTTTTTTATTGAGCGTGAGTCCCCTATTGTGAGGAAATACACCAAATTGTAAATCTTAATGTACAAGTAGCAAAATTGTATACCTAAACCATCAGAACAAACAAGGGCTAAATCTTAGCCCTCAAGACACATAACTCAATAAGCAAGGTCCAAAAGTGGAAATTGATACAAGTTGGGCCACCACATTTTTTAGATAATTAGACAAGCCCAAAATGTTTGGTGGGCAAGGGCTAGCCAGTCATGTAAATATGTGTTTTGGGCCACACAAGAATAAGTTTATATTTTCAAAATTCAGGTAATAATTAAATTCTATTTATTAAATAAATAATTATATATAAATTAATTCCAATCTATTTCCAAATCGGACCACAAACACCTCCATCCGTCCCACACCCATTCTCACAATCACTGGCATCTAAATAACTTTGTCAGAAAAAAGGATAAATTTATAGAGATTGTCGGCAACTGAGCATCT
>CAIGRN010202327.1:0-16283 GCA_903798345.1 Fraxinus anomala | reverse complement strand
GGTTAATTGCTAAATTCCAATCCTAAAACGCAGTAGGTTGTTGAACCATATTTTATGTGGAATTAAGTTACAATTTTGTTTGGGGACAAATAATAGTTCAAGTTTGGGGTAGTTAATAAGTGTGTTTTACACACTTATTTTGGGCCATAAATATGGATAATTGTTAAATAAATATGTGGAATATAGCTTAATTTGATATAATTTGTGTTTTGAAGGACAACAATGATGAATATGATGAAAATTAGACGAAAAATAGAAAAAGGACTAAAATCAAATAAAATCAAAGTTCAGGGATCAATATGCAAATAACCAAAAGATTACCCGAAAGACGAATTGAAAATGTGAAGATGTCGAGGACTAATTGAGTATTGGAATAACACATTGGAAGAAAAGGAAGTTGGAAAAGAGGTCAAGAAATGCAAAAAGAAGTTCAATGACCAAATTGTCACATTTTGGAAGTTTTTAATACTATGCGGTCGCATAGTATTAAAACCTATGCGGTCGCATAGGTGCCTTCAACGAATTCCAGGGCCACTTTCATGATAACTATGTGGTCGCATAGAAGGATTTTTTGGGCGAAATTCTGGTTTCCTATTTTGATTCAAATACCTATGGAAACAAATATTTGGTGGCTTATTTCACACATTCGAAAGAAGGGGAATATGTTCGACGTGGTATAAATCATCATAGAGTCTGATAGGGGATAGAAATGTACCGCCTTATGTGAATTTTGTGTTCATAAAAACTAATGCATTCTTTTATGTTCGCATCCGTCATAGAGATATAGTACATTCATGAGGATTCTTCAATATTTCAACTGTATGTCAAAGTGTAAAACTAGGTTTAAAAATATTATTGTATAAGGATTCGTGATCCTAGTACATTCATCATACATTTGAAAAACTCAAATTATATTTAACATCATTTGCATTTAGTTTAGATAAACCATTCATCATAGAATAACTAGATTAATTTATTTATAATTTCATTACAACAACACTTCAATTTCATTGTTTCGGTTAAGGTCACGGTAATTAGAATTCGAACTAATTAATTCTTGTGGGAATGATACTTAGACTCTGTCACGGTAATTAGAATTATAACTAATCAATCTTCGTGGGACGATACTCGGACTCAAAAGTCCACTTTATTACTTATCAATGAACCGTACACTTGCGGTGATTTTAATTAGACATATTTTCGTGAACACTTATGTATTGAGAAAATGATCGTGATAGTCATTTGTTAAAGTTCGAGCAATGTGGTCAATAAATGAGACAAATGTTTTCCATGAATACAGTATCTTAAATTACTGTAAATAGATATCATAACATGAAATAAGATAACATAAGCTGCATTCAGCTAACAAAGGTTAGCTTCGAAAAATATATACATTACATTGTTTACCCAAAAAACTAATTAGTGTAGGAAGAATATAAGATTGTAAGGGATCTACAATTTTCAACACCATAAGCAACAACATAGCAGTTTAAAAATAAAATAGAACTAATACTTAGATTCAAATGTTGCAATAAAACATAATGATATCCAGAGCAAGGCCAGAATTGTACTTTGAATGATCTTAAAATATACAGAACATATCATACAAACATACAAATCTCTGAACCAATACAAAATTTCGAACTATGACTATTTATTATAAATTAATCTCGAACACTTCAAAAGAAATACATATTTTAGAATAATCTAGTCCAACTATTTAAGACAAGTACACGTTCATGTAGTTTCTTCTTGGTACATGGTTTTTAACGAAACAGTAAATTATCCGTCAACACAAAATAAGATCATATAGAACATTAAGGCAAGATAACATATACATTACCTGTTATAATTATATTGTTCAAAATCAATGTTGGGATGTTGGGCTAATAATTAGCCTACAAAGTGATTAATTGGAATGAAAGCAAAAAGGCCAAACACCACTAAAAATATCTTATCACCAATAGATAATTACCAACGGATTTCATCTGTTAATAATCAGAAACGAAATATCCATTGGTAAAAGTAATAGAATTTCAATTATGATAATCAACAACGAAATTTCTATTGGTAAAGTGGATAGCTCTTTACCAACGGATTTTAAAATGGGAGGCTTCAATTTGCCCATGTGATCGCATGGACAAAAGGACCATGCGGTCGCATGGGTGAATGCCAATTACCCAAGCTAGAAGCCTATTTCCATGCGATCGCATATCGCATGGAAATCGATCGCATGGAAATAGCCTATGCGATCGCATGGGTATTGAAACGAGCCGCTGGGCTAGTTTCTAGGTTTGAAATCCGGTGGCTTTTGGATGAAAAGTTTCATCTTTTCATGTAGAGTTGGAACCATTTCATGAAGGGATGATGAAAAACTATAAATAGAGGATAGGTTTCATCTCTACAACATAACAAACGTGAAATCATTCCATACAATCTTTGAGAAATTATCACAATTCTCATACATATTCAAACTTAAAGTTTTCATTAGTTCATTTTGAAGAACACTTATGCTTTGGTGATTCTTCTTTAGGCTTGATTAATCCTATAAACTATTTGCCATTTGATTCTTTAAAGTATTTGAAGAGGATACAAATATCGTTTGAGTACAACGTTAATCACGTGTTCAAGTCTTTCCATCTTCATCTCTTTTCTCTCCATTATTGCTATTATTTCCAATAATCTCAAACGATATTCCCTACTACGATGGAGACGGAATCTATGCTTGCAACTATGAAATTGATGAACCAAGATTTAGTGTGATTGGACAGGTTTGATGGAACCAACTTTACTCGATGCAAGACAAACTCAAATTCCTCCTAACGGTGTTAAAAATCTTCTAAGTGCTTGATCCAAGTTTGAAACCAAACGTTGAAGCACCCGATAAAGATTCTGAAGAAGTACGCGCTGAGAGAAAGAAATGACAAGAGGGCTAGTTGATTTGTCGCGATCACATTCTTAATGCTATCTTCAGTCGTTTGTGTGATCTTTACACCAACACCACTTTGGCAAAGAAAATCTGGATGTACTTGAAAACAAATATAAGGCCAAGGAGGAAGGTACCAAGAAATTTTTTAATTTCTAAATACTTTGATTTCAAAATGTTTGATAGCATTCCTTTATTGCCTCAAGTACTTGAACTTTAAATCATTGTTAATAAATTGAAAGTATTGAAGATTGTATTTCCCGAAACATTTCAAGTAGGAACAATTATTAATAAATTGCCTCCAACTTGGAAAGGTTATAAGAAGAAGATTTTTCAACTCCGAAGATTTTTCATTGGAACATATACAAAAATATGTTCGTATAGAGGAAGAAAAGGGTATGGGATAAGACCTAAAGTTCTTATGATGGCTCGTCGAAAGCCAATGCCCTAGACAATGTTGATCACTCCAACAAATACAAGAAGAATGAGAAGCCTCTTGTTTCTAAAAATGATCAAGAGAAGTTGGAGGGACCTTGCTATGTTTGTGAAAAATCGAGACACTATATAAGAGATTGCAGGCACAAAAAGCAAGAAAAAAATAAGAAAAAAGTGAACTCCGTTGAAGAAATTATCCCTACGGTGAGCGAAATCAATGCAATCCAAAGCAAAGTTCCTAGGTGGTAGCATGACACCTGTGCTACAATCCATGTTTGTTGATGGATAGAGATTCAAATGGAAAATGAAGGACAATTTAAAGTGATTGACAAAGAGAACATTGAAATCATTTTTACTTCGAGAAAGAAGATTACTTGGACCAACGTTCTTCGTGTACTAGAAATGAATGAAAACTTAGCAAGTGGGTTTTTTTTTTTTTGGGAAAAGTTGAAATCAAATCTGTATTTGAGTTGGAAAAACTTTTATTAACCCATTTCTTTTTTGGTAGAGGCTATTTGAGTAAAGAAATGGTCAAACTATGTATTTTTGATGATGACTCTAATAAAATTAATTATTTTGCTTATATGATTGATTCATTTAATTTATGGTATGGTAGATTAGCAAACATATGTATTAGAACTTTGAAAAGAATGGTTAAATGTAGATTAATATCATATGAAGTTGATAACTTAGATAAATGTGAAACTTGCATTAAATCTAAGATAATTAAAAAGTCATATCATAGTGTAGAAAGATCATCAAATCTACTTGAACTTATACATTCAAATTTATGTGAATTGGATGGCATGCTAACAAGATGCAATAATATATATTTTATTACATTCATCGATGATTGTTCTAGGTATACATATGTATATTTACTAAAATACAAAGATGAAGCTTTTAATGCCTTTAAAGTATATAAAGTTGAAGTTGAAAATCAATTAGGAAGAAAATGAAGACTTTAAGAAGTGATAAAGGTGGAGAATATTTCTCAATTGAATTCAACATATTTTGTGAACAAAATAGCATAATAAATCAATATTTTGCACCACGTACACTTGAACAAATTTCTAGTAGAAAAAAAGAATAGGACATTCTTAGAAATGATTTATGCCATGTTATTAAATGTTGAATTACCATTTAACTTGTGGGGTGAAGCCTTACATAATGTTCCCCATATAGTAAATAGATTTCATTTGAAAAAGAATAAGGTTTCTCCATATGAAATATGAAAACTTAGGAAACCAAATATAAATTATTTCAAAGTGTGGTGGTGTCTTACTTATTGCAAGAGCACGAAACCTAAGAGAACCAAATTAGGTCATAAAGGTTAAATGTGCCTTTGTGGGATATGCTTTAAATAACAAGGCCTATAGATTATTTAACTTAGAATCAAATGTTATAATAGAATTAAGAGATGTGAATTTCTTCGAGAATCTATTGGCAACAAGAAATTCTCAAAATGAAACTCATGTAGATATTCTGGTTTCTAAAGAATCACAATTAGAAACATCTATGAGAGATGTTGAACTTTCAAGTGAACTTCGAAGAAGCAAAATAGTTAGAAAAGAAAAGGGTCTAGGATTGGATGAAATAGATGCCCAACTTATTTCTATCTACTTAGTGGAGGGAAATAGGAAGATTTTGTTAGAACAATTATTTTATTCTTCAAGTTGAAAGTGATCCTACAACTTATAAAGAAGCAATATCTTCTAGAGATTGTATATTTAGAAAGATGCAATAGGTGATTAAATGGAATTTATTATAACAAACAACACGAAATTATTGATTTACCAAAAAGATATAAATCCATTGGTTGTAAATGGGTGTTTAGGAGGAAATATAATTCTGATAGTACATTCAATACCTATCGACAAAAGAAAGAATGCACCTATGGTTAGGATAACCTCAATAAGGATCTTATTTGCATTAACATCAATATATGATTTACATGTTCATCAAATGGATTTCAAGATGACATTTCTAAATGAGAATTTCGAGGAAGATGTTTATATGGCACAACCTAAAGAGTTTGTTCTACTATGAAATGAACATAAGGTATACAAATTAGTCAAAGTCCTTATATGGATTAAAATAAGCACCTAAAAAGTGGCATAAGAAATTTGATTCTAAATTATGTCAAATGGTTTTAATTATAATTCAGTAGATAAATGTTTATATACTAAAGTTTGTGATAGTATTATTAAGTCTTTATGTGGAAGATCTGTTAATCATTAGTAATGACATAGAAGGGAATAAAGAAAGGAAGAAGTTTATATCCTTCATGTTCAAAATGAAAGATTTTAATTTAAAAAGGATAGTGGGGATTATATATTAAGCCAATCACATTATGTTGAGAATGTGAAAAATAATTTCAAGCATTTGAACATTAAAGAAGCAAATACCCCATTGGATCCAAGTATTAAGTTAATAAAAAACGATGGAAGAGCAATAGCTCAAATTGAATATACGAGAGCAATTGGAAGTCTTATGTACGCGGTACAATATACAAGACCACACGTTGCATTTTCTATGAGTAAACTAAGTAGGTTTACTAGCAATCCAAGTTCGGAACATTGGAAGGTCATAGGAAGGGTCAAAGTTCCCAACTATCCTAGAAAGATATATCGACGCTAGTTGGATATCGAGTGAGGGAAAAAACAAGTCTACTTCAAGTTGAATGTTTGCTCTTAAAGGAGGTGTAGTTTTTTGGAAGTCTAAGAAATATGTATTGCACATTCAACAATGGAGTTGGAGTTTGTAACACTGGTCAAAACTAGAAAAGAAGCTGAGCGGCTGAGGGATTTTCTTCATGATTTTCCTTTGGAAACAAATGATATTTCTTCCATTCCTATCTTGTGAGATAGCCAAGCCACTTTAGCACGAGCGTATAGATAATTATATAATGGAAAGTCTTGACATATGAGTATAAGACATGAATATGTAAGAAAATTAATCAAGCATGAAATAACGTCTCTTACATATACTAAGTTTAGTGAGAACTTAGTTGATCTATTGACTAAACCTCCTACAAGAGTGTTAGCAAGATCAACATCGAGAAGGATAGGATTAAAACACATTTATTAAAATTCCACCAATGATAGCAACCCTATACTAAATAAGTATATATATGTTATAAGGGTAATAACAAATCGTTCGATAAGTGAATAAGTTTCGGCACTACTAACTTATTTAAAACCCTATCCTTGATGAATAGTGATGGATGTTACTATTGGAGATATGAGTTATAAAACTCTTAATGAAGTTTAGTACAGGGTATAAGTATCTGAAAAATAACAAAGATATTGGAAGAATTTCACTTATGTGAACTTCGAGGTGGTGGTGCTACCTCAATAAAAAGTTAGAATTTCTATCTTAAAATTCAATGAATACGATAAGTGCAATGTCATATTAGCACTAAGCGAGTTTGGGGAACTTATGAAAACATAACATTTGTGTGTATGATTTCATCGGTATTGTCACAAGGAATAAGTGGTTCAAAACTTTCATGCTATTTGAAATTTCGATAATACTTTGTGAGGTTTATGCTATGTTTAAATTCAAATCGAAAGATTTCTAATCTTTATACATAAGTGTTGATATTTGAATATGTAATTAATATTGATTTTTAACAAGTGGGAATTGTTATAATTATATTGTTCAAAATCAATGTTGGGATGTTGGGCTAATAATTAGCCTACAAAGTGATTAATTGGAATGAAAGCGAAAATGCCAAAATGGGAGGATTCAACTTGCAAAAGGACAATGCGATTGAATGGGGTAGATGCCAAATACCCAAGGCTAAAAACCTATCTCAATGTGATCTCATGGAAATAGCCCGTTTTGCATGGGTATGGAAACGAGCTGTTAGGCTGGTTTTCAAGTTTGAAAGCTGGTGGCAAGTTCCATCTTTTCATATATAGTTGGAACCATTTATTGAAGAAGTGGTGAAAAAATATAAACAGGGAATAGTTTTCATCTCAAAATATAACAAATATACAATCATTCCATACAATTTTTGGGAAATTATCACAATTTTCACACATTCAAACTTAATGTTTTCATTAGTTCACTTTGAAGAAACACTTGTGCTTTGGCGATTCTTATTTAGACTTGATTAATCTTACAAATTATTTGCCATTTGATTCCTTAAAAGCATTTGGAGAGGAGTCAAATATCGTTTGAGGACAACGGTAATCACGTGTTCAAGTCTTGCTGTTTATTCCTTTTTTTGTGTTTCCATCTTTATCTCTTTTCTCTCCATTGTTGCTATTATTTCCGAGAATCTCAAATGATATTACTTACTGCGATGGAGACGAAATCTATGCTTGCAACTATCAAATTGATGAACCAAGATTTGGTGCGATTGGATAGGTTTGATGGAACCAACTTCACCCTGTGGCAAGACAAACTCAAATTCCTCCTAACGACGTTAAATGTAGGTTCAACTTCCATTTGAGCATCAACTTCATTAGCAGTAATCTTTTCATCTTTAAATCAAGTTTTTCCAAATGTTTCAACAAATGAATTAAGTGCTTTCAAGTGACTAATAGTAGCATCAATAAGCATGTCATCACTTTGCAACATTTTAATTACTCTAATAATAGCAGACAATATATTGTACCAAAAATCATACATAACAAGAACTCAAAATCTATAATGTTACAAGATAAACTTTAGCATTTCTAAATGTCTTAAGGTCTCACATGTTTCCATTAAGTGTTTTAAAGATGCTTTAAACTTTGGTATTTGAAATTTTTTGTTTTAACACTTTCAAATTAGTTTAACCAACGTGTTTGTATTAGTGGATTAAGTGTCAAACATTTTGTATTATCCTGAAAAATTTTCCATCACTTAATATACGATGCAAACAATATTTATGTGTATTGTACAATTTAAAAAAAAAAAAGATTTACCCACCCTGTATACAACCATTTGTCATATCACAAAGTACAAGATTAAGAATACGAAAAACCGAATGGTGTATAAAATGTCATTGAATTTACTTCTAGTACTCTTTTATGTGAACATTTATGCTGTCCTTTCATAATAGATGGGATATATATGTAACAATTGAAAAATCTGACCAATTTTATACTTTCATGCCAAAATTTATAAACATGAAAATTTTAAAAAATGCCAAAAAAAATAATATATATATATATATATAACACACACACACACTAGAGGTAGTAAAAACCTAAAGCTAAAACTCATACATATCAATATTACTATAAAAGATTGTTAGCATTACTTATAGAATTTGAAGAGAGTTGAATTTGGGGTAAGAAATTGAGGATGACTAAACAAGAAGAGAAAATAAAATAAAAGTTAAAAGGTCACATATAAAACAAATGAAATGACAAAGAGAATAAAAAGAAAAAAAGGAGGAAGAACGAAGAACGAAGAGTNATATATATATATATATATAACACACACACACACACACACACACACACACACTAGAGGTAGTAAAAACCTAAAGCTAAAACTCATACATATCAATATTACTATAAAAGATTGTTAGCATTACTTATAGAATTTGAAGAGAGTTGAATTTGGGGTAAGAAATTGAGGATGACTAAACAAGAAGAGAAAATAAAATAAAAGTTAAAAGGTCACATATAAAACAAATGAAATGACAAAGAGAATAAAAAGAAAAAAAAGGAGGAAGAACGAAGAGTTGATTCGAAAAGGGGAAAATGATATTAAAAAAAAAAGCAAAAAAACAAAAAATAAAACAAAATGGAAAGCTACGAATGTATTAAAAACTATTTTTACACTTTGAACAACATAGAATTTTTAATAAAAAATTCTTTATAATATGTATATAAAATATTGTTTCTGGGGCCCTCATCAAGAAGGAGTCTTAGACGATCACCTACCCCACCTATAATTAGGGTCGGGACTGTAGAATGCTTGTATATACTACCATGAGCTTGCACATGATTCATTCGACTTTGACAAATATTCGCTACTAATCCTTTTGTGAGTTTTTAACATGTTTAATTTCAATTGAAGTTCCTATAATGTCAGATTTAAAATTACAATATGACTATGGGAGTGAAATGGAAAACATAAAGCCCCATTAAAGAAGAATCGATTAATATTTTATACATACTAGTAGTAAGCAAGTGTGTTGCACGTCTTATGTATTAGATGAATGATATACATGATATTTTTGAAGTCCTAGTACTATTTTGAAAGCAGTTGAGGTAATTAATATTAGTAGAAAAATTAAAATTGTTAAAAACAATAAATATAAATAAAACTTTTTATGAAATTATATAAATAAATATATAAGGTTATAAAGTTAAATAAAATGAAATGTAACGTTTTGATTACAATAACACTTCTTTGAACACTATTTTTTTTTTCAATGTCCCACAATTTTCTTCTTTTTATTTTCTAATTTTATCAAAACTTTTGTTGTTTAAATTGAAACTTAGCAAGAAAGTACAACAAAGATGCCCATAAGAGAATACATGTTTAGGAAGGTATATTTCAACAATGGCATTTTTTGTGTTTAAGCCTTGTTAATGATCATTACAAAGCATATAAGGATTCGAAATTGTTTCCTCTTAAATTTGAATTAATATTCTTCATAATTTGTTGAAGTTAATGGAATGCACAAAAGGAAAACTTGTTTTCTAGCGTGTTGTCCAATGATTTTTTCTGCATAGATAATATGTTTGAAATCACGACAAATCATTTTTGCTTCATTGCAAAGTATTACTGGACAAATTTTTTTCAAGATTAATTTATATGATGGGATATCATTTGGCAACAATGTATTTAGGAACTCCTCTTGGTAAAATTGGTTTGTATTATCTATTACTTCATCAAAATTGACAAATTCTTCACATTTTCTAGGAAATAACCCAACTAGTTTGTCATTGAGGTAATCAATATACTCATTTTTTGTTAAAAGAATTACACATTATGTCATATGATATGAAAAAGTTGCATTTTTTTGTTCAACCTGGAAACACTGCATTGATTAAGTGTTACTCCCAAGTTTTAGCATCATTACATTCTATAATTATCCCCTTTTGCAAGTCAATGAAGTCATCCTTTATGTAAGGTTTCGTTCCATTACCAATTTGGATCAAGTATTGTACAAATCCATTTTCATTTTGAGCACACATATTTTATTTAGTTGCAGCTTTTCCATTTTTTGCAAAAATTAATTATTTGTTATCTTGTTACTCTTGTGACGAAAGGTAGTACGTGGCAAAAATCTCCTCCGAATAAAAAACATTTCCACCAAATGGTTATAAATTATCCAAGATATCTCTTAAAGTTCTATCAAGGGTTTCTATTGTCTTTTTGTTGGCCATTGGTGATTTATCTCATATTATGAGCTTTGCGTGTCAAATCAATTCCGATGTAGCACTTTGCTTTGATATATTACACATTATTTATCCGTTATTTTGGAGTGAAATATTGAATCTTAAATGGAATGTTTTGCCTCTTGGCATTATTGCTATTGCTATGCCTGAAGTTGCTATCGTAAGTGCTATCATCTTCTGAGATCGAACATTTGCTAATAAAGCACAGTATAAAAACGTTTTTTGTACCGCGAGGTTCATTGACCAAAAAACACACCTCCATTTCCATTGTTCATTTCGAGTTATAACATCAAAATCATGTTTTTGTTCTGGATTTAGATATGATGCTGCTTGAATATCAAAATTTGACAAAGCGTTCATCTAAAATTTCATTTGCATTGAGTTTGTTGTTGCCATGGAAGGTATCAATAAGTTGAGGCAAGTCATATGCTAACTATATGGATATGTACATCTTAATTTGAAAGTTTGCCTAAAATCCAAGTAAACATATTTGATTCATTTCAATTCAATTGATCTAAGTAAATTTCTGTACCATGGGAGATATGCACCCTTCTTCTAATATTCATGTGAAAGCCAAAAGGAGATAATAAAAAATCATAAAAATAATTGGTAAGAACTTAAAATCAAAAGTTAATTCTAAATTCTATTCCCTTGACAATTTGAAAAGAAAAAATATACAATTCTCTCTACGGTTATCTTGATTTATTTTATGAAAATATATTTTTGGCAACAGACGATGGAGTGGGGGAAGTATGTATAGAAAATAAAAATGGATAGATAATATGTAATAAAAATTATGATCGGATTCGTTGAGTTCAAGTACTTCTCGATGGGCATTCGTCGAAAAACTGGTGGATGTCGAACTAATCCTAGAAAGACATTCTTGAAATGAGAAAAATGACTTAGCAGATTAATAGCATTTTTTTATTTAATATATTAATTATATTATTAATTGAGAATGAATTAAAAGTTGTTTTATGTATGAATTAATTAGTAATTTTTATTTGGCTTTATAATTAGATTGGATAGGAGGATGAATTAATTCTATAGCTCATAAAAATCTATGCCATTTTATATTTTCGTCACTAAAATTTTAATTTAATTTTACAAATCGTTGTTGAAATGTTTTTTTTAAGTGTATATATTAGTAATTTTCATAATAGATTGGATTAAAAAAAATTCACTGCTGAAACATTTTGTTTTCATAGTATATAATAATAAATTTCTAATTGCATGCAATAATGCTTATTTATTAAAATACATATAATAATTCTTATTGTTGAAATGTTTTTTTATTATTATTTATATTAATGATTTTCATAAAAGTTTGGATTGAAAAAAAAAACCACTGGTATTGTTTTCATGGGTATATAATAATGATTTTTTAATTGCATACAATTATGCTTATTTCTTAAATGCATATAATAATAATTATTGTTGAAACTTTTTATTTTATTATTTACATTAATGATTTTTAAGACTTCTGCATTGCATATAATAATGCTTCTTGTTGAAACTGTTTTTTTAATTGTACATATCAATGATTTTTTATGAAAGCAATAATGTTAATAATCAGTAATAGTTGTATTTAATGGTGTAGAAGTAAATTTTTTTTTTGTTGTTGAAAATTAATTAAATGTTGTATTAATTATAGATATAATATTAAATGGGTATTGGGTAAGGGTATATTGGGCCTATAACTAAATATATCAGGGTAAATTTTGTATTCAAAAGTTTCTCCTCAATTATTTCTTTTTAACATTGTACCCGCCTTCAAAGACAATTGAGTGAGTAACAATACAATGAAAAACAATACATTTCCATGGCACAAAATACTTGTGGTAACCAGTGGATACAAAGACGAAGGATACCCATCGTGTATGAGTTTTAATTATGGATAAATACAAAACTGCAGGTCATTTATTTTGTTGATATCGTCAATTGAATTTTTTACATCGATTCCTTTAGTGATCGTAAAAGCTTCAACATAGTGTATTTTTCTTATAGTATTCGTAACAAAGCCAAAGAAAATCTAGATACAACATTTTATCGATAGACGAGAAAAAAAAAGTTATATATGAAGCAAGGAAGACTACACCATCTTATCATATGTAAGTGAAATGGCATCGTTTTATGCAACTAAAGAAAAATATGCAATTGTTTGACAACCATTATTCTAAAACTCTTTTTTTTAAGTAATTATTTTTAACTACACATTTATACAATAAAATATTCTATAAATAAACTCAAAATTTTTCCCTATTTTTTAATCATACATTCCTTTAAAAGTTTCTATTCGAAACTTTATTTTTCTCGAATAATTATTGTGAAACAGGGCTATATAAATGATGTAAGCACTACAACTTCATGTCATTTAGTCAACATGAATGGTACATTAGACAACATGGATAGCGTCGAGCCTATAATGTAGGTAGAAAGCAGACTTCTCTTGCAAACAGTACCTTTGTCGCTAAAAATGATCATTTTTCATATTGACAGCAAGTTTTGTCTCATGATCTTCATGAGTTATTAAAAATAAACTATTTATAATTAAGTTTTAAAATAAATAAAGATTCTTGTAAATACAATTCTAGGGGCCTACTTGGGAGCTTTGGGGTACTCGTTATGAAGTTTTTTAAAGTATTGATTTTGAACATTTATTAAGAATCTAATTTTGATTAATTTTTTATTACAATTTTTAAACAGTCCAATTCATGTTTAAAAATTTATTATGCAGTAATTCTAGAAGTTTTATTTTTAAATGAATAAAATTACTATCTGTCCTTTAGTGAAAATTCCAATATATAATTTCTTATATGAATTTTTTACTTATAAGTAATATTTTATTTATAAATTATTTTTTACATAATTAAATAATTGTTTAGTAATTTTTTTCTATTAAAAAACTAGTCAAAATTCATTTTTTATCATGTGTTTCGTTTTACTCATACTTTTTTTTAAAAAAAAAATTTCATAGAACATTTCGTGGAAGACACTGATTTTTATTAGCTTTTATTAACTTCAACAACAATAAAAAAAAAATATTAAGTACATATTTTATAAACTTTCATTTGTTAATAAACTAATCAAATTTCATTTATAATAACTCATTTAGCATATGTTTGGCTCCTTTTTTCTTTTTTTTTTAATGTATTTTTTTCAAAACTCATTTTCAACCACATTCTCTCATAAAATATTAATACATGTGAATTGAAAATTTTCTTTATTCTTAACTACATATTCTTCAAAAAAATTACTATTCTAAAACTTATTTTTTCCCAAATTTTCTTTAAAATGAAGCCCAAACAAGGGCTTAGCTGAATCAAGACCTTACCCAACATTTTTTTCCAATTTTTCACGGCACGTCTCATTATCAACCAACTTTTAACATTTAGCATCTCCAAGAGGTTTTTAAAAATAAGGTATTCTATATTTTAAAGAGTCATAACTTAAAATTATACTTCAATAGACTTTTCAAATTAACGTTCTAAAATAGAAAGTGAATTTGATTTTTTCAATTTGGTGAGTCAAACCCGCTCTCTATAATTAAATATATTTAAAGTATTTTAATTTTCAATGGGGAAAAATTAATTTTATAACTTGGAAGGAAATTAACAAAAATAATAGATATGAAAAATAATAAATACTTTTAGGAATAATAAAATTAAGTATTAAAAATAAAGCAATTGTGCAATATGTATATAATAGTTTACATAATTGTTTATATATGATGTGAGATATGATTGAGTCGAAATTTCTTCAATTAAATAAAAAAAAATGATTGTGCTATATATGCATAACAACTTACATAATAGTTTACAACTAGATGATAGTCGAGATTTAATTGAATCAAAATCTCATCATTATATAAATATTTATGTACAAGAACCATTTTTCAAAAATAAATAAATAAATAAATAATAATAATAATAATAATAATAATAATAATAATAATAATAATAATAATAATACATAAAAATTCTCTACTCTCTTTTGACAACTCATTGATGAAATCCTTTAAGCGTACGAGATCGTTGATAAGTAATACATAGTGAGTTGAGTTATCGCCGTATGAGGAATAACATTTAATTGTAGTTTAATAGTTACTACCAAATTCGATAAGTATCACACAAAATAGATTGTTTTTGTTATTATTCTACTTTAAAGTATAAAAGCAATACAGATTTAGTTTTTATCAAATGACAGAATGAATGTATTGGATTTCTAACTCCACCTTTTGACGTTTAGTTTCAATTTTCAACTTTTGTTAATTAGTGTGATTAACGTGTTCATAACAATTGATATTCCAATAATATTAAATATTCATTTTCAAGATATATCAAACATATGTTCAACACGACCCAATCTTATTCAAAATTCGAATTTATATGAAAAATATACATTTAATTACAGAATTATCACACTCGATCGCAAACACCATAAATATTCTTCCTAATATCTAGTATCATTATGTTAAATATGTAGCATTCTATCTATTGTAAGTCTCTCAACACTACAAATAAGTAACTAGTTGTCTGAAAGATGGCCATTAAAAAAAAAAGAAGGATTCATACATATTTAATCAAGAACACAGGAATTAACTAAAAAACAATAAGTCTTCCATTAAAAACTATAAATCAACGGTTTCATCATACATCCAATATATAAAAGTTCCAACCTAACATTGCCATATGAAAATTATACAAACGAAAGGGAAATGACATCACCCGAAGCTAAAAATGTAGATAAGACTTGAAAATATCAATTCCTCGCTTGAAACTTGATCCCAAAAGATGCAATCTCGCTCCTTGAATGTAAAAATCTTTAATTTCTTGTTCAATTATAATAAAAATTAGCATGTTCTGGACGAAATTTACAATTTATAGAATGTACAAAGATTGCCTTTAATTTGTTACCAAAATGAAATAAAGAAATAAACAATTTTCTCGAAATTAGACATAGGCATGCCTAGTCTCTTTAGGCAGCCTCTGGCGAGTCATATGTGGTCTAAGGCGCTAGCCTCGCATGCCGGAGGCACGTGCCTTGGGCTCCTTTTTAGGGCCAGGTACTCTCTAGGGTGATTTTTTCATCCTTTTTTTTATTATTTTAGTCGTCATTAATTATTTTCTTGTACAATTGAGTTCTAGCACTCTCGAGTCTTCGTTCTTCGTTTCAAGCAAACTTTTGATCATTTATATTTTAGTCTCCAAACTTTACATTTGCTTCAATTAAGTTCTCTTGTCAGTTATTTTTTGCAATTTCACCGATGTCATTGATACTGCCTACCAAATCAATATTTACATAAAATTGTGCCATTTTTCATGTAATTAATCAACAAATAATCTAATTTAACGATCTAAATAAGTGTACAAATACACTTATCAAGTAACATTATTCGAGCACGTTAAAGTATTTAAAATTTTGTCTTTTAATTATCAGATATGCTCTTTAAGAATATAAATTTTACGCTCTTGTATGTTTTAAGACCTTGGATCCTATTCCCAGGCTTGCTCGTTCTTGCTCAATAATTCTCTCTTTTAAGACCTTGGATCCTATTCCCAGGCTTG
>CAIGRN010202319.1:0-33596 GCA_903798345.1 Fraxinus anomala | reverse complement strand
TATTGATTTATAAATAAAAATAATAATTTATTAATTTATCGATAAATGAATATTAAGTAATTTATAGAGTATTTTATATTTTTATATCTTGTATTATATTTTACCATAATACGTATAGGATTTTTTTAAAAATAATGTGATGAAATTCAAAATTTAGCCCCCGTTTGGCCCCCATTAAATTATAATTCATTTTTCTCTCTCTCATTATCAACTACACATTCTCTAATAAAAATAATATTATACGTAAATTGAAAAACTTTTATTCCTTTTTTAACCGTACATTTTCCAAAAAAATAATATTCCTTTTATTACAACGTGGAATAATGAGGGCCAAATAGGCGCTTAATCCGTATGTACACAAAAAAGCACACACATACATACGTTAAAGAAGAAACGTTAATGTACATGCATAAATTTCAAAGTTTAATATTTTGAAAAATTAATCGTTCATTAATTTGTATTAGTATGAAACTAAACAATAGGTTTGTAAAGATTAGAAATCAAAGTAGAGGTTGGTTTGGGTGCAAAAAAAAAAGGCAAAAGACTTTAGATACATATTTTGAAAAAGAGACGAATTGAAAATAATGTTGTCAAATTAAAACTCTGTGTTATTTGTATTAATATGAACTTTTATGAATTTAAACAGTTATTATTTTATATATTAGTTGGACCTTAAAGGATAAAAAAAGTTATTATCTTGTGCATTTAATGAGGTTATTAATTTAGTATACTGATTCAAGTAGAGATCGAAATTTTTTATTATTTAAGTGAGATAATTAATTTATTGAACATTTATTTATTGATGTTTCACCGTATCTTTAAATCCGATCTTTCGGGTAGTTGCAAAAGAAGATGTAAAACTAGTGTTCTAAAAGAAGTCAAGTGGTTTGGCGCCTTATTTATCGGTCAATAATTGCCGTTGACTGTTAATGCCTGCCTAAAGTGTTTATGAGTGCCTAGATGCGCATTAATTTTTTTTCAATTTTTTTAATTTAAAATTTAAATGTTGATTTACATTTGAAACTTATTTTTTGTTAAAAAGTTTTGAAAAAATACATAAAGTTTCTATAAATATGTTTTAGATGTTTGATATGCATTATTTTTAATTACTAAATAATTTGTTGATTGATTAAAAATTAAAATAATATTAGAATAAGAAAACGGCTTTTTTACCTATATGTCGTCTAAGGTCGTCTAGCCCATAACTTGGTCTCCACGCATCGTTACGCATTACGCTTTTTGAAACACCGTGTAAAACTCCAAGCTCACGATGATGGAGCGCTCCACATGATTGCTGAAAGAAAAGACGAGACTAAAGTGAAAAGGGTGATTATAAATGNGACTAAAAGTGAAAAGGGTGATTATAAATGGCATTGCAAAGAGCGGATAGATGCTGGGTATTTCTGCAGAGTTTAGATTTCCAGAAAATTCAGTTATTGATCAAATAAAAGCTTCCATGCGAGATGGAGTGCTTGTTGTAACAGTGCCAATATTGCTGGTGAAGGAGAAATGCTTGATTTGCTAAAGGAGCTGGGCGTTTTGGTTGCTTCAAAGCTTGATTTGGATTACATGTTCAACAAATCTGGATCCCCATGTTTGTTTTGAGTTTTTTAAACTGTTTGGTAGAAATTAAAGTCAAAGTTAACAACTAATTTTAACTACGTATTTTATGAGATCTACAACTTTTCAATCAATTTTTATCAAAATCAACTAAAAATTTGATTTTAATCCCTGCCAGCAAGGGGCTTTACCTTGTAAATAATTTTGGTGTGGTTCATCACTATGAAAAATACCTGGGTTTGTGATGGATGGATATTTAACTGAATTTAAAAATTAGTTAAATTACTTTTAAGTTTTAACCAGACATATTGTTATGGAATTTACATTATTTTCACAAAGCCGTGATTATTTTAGATGACTTAAAAAATCAGTAGGATCAAGCTATCGATAGTTACGATCACGTGTCATTTTTTCATACGCCTATGCATCACCTGAACAGTAACGCCTTTTTAGAAAAATGATCGCTATTGTTTGAACTTTGACAATCAAGTTATTGTCAAAAATAAAAAAATGAGATTGAAAAAAAAGTGTGAAGGATTTTGGGTAGAGGTTAGAATACTTCAGAATGATGGATGCTAA
Source organism: Fraxinus anomala (assembly GCA_903798345.1). Lineage (NCBI taxonomy): Eukaryota > Viridiplantae > Streptophyta > Magnoliopsida > Lamiales > Oleaceae > Fraxinus > Fraxinus anomala. Next base: position 31,457 of record CAIGRN010202319.1, on the reverse strand, counting down.
CGAGATCAACATTTTCCATTACAAAATGGATCTCAAGTGCTGACATTGAACGCCTTTAGACTTCGAATGCCAGAAATCAAAGGATTGAGACCTATCATCAGAAGGTTCAAAAGTTAAGGGATAGTAGTGTTCAAACTTCGTGGGTGTTTGGTGGGGATTAAAATTGAATTTTTAGTAAATTGTGATAAAAGTTTTTGAAATATATGGTTAAAAAGCTGTGGAACTCATGAAACATGGTGTTAATATTGATTGTTTGATTTTTACTTAGATTAAAATCTGATTTTAATCCGAAACAAGCATGACCTTTATAAGACACAAATTAAAGTTTGATTACAACGATGACACTAATCCTTTATTTGGTAGGGATTAAAATCAAATTTTAGGTAAATTTTGATAGAACTTAATGAATTGTGTGGTTGAAAGGTTGTGGGATCCATAAGATATGTGATTAAATTGATTGATGATTTTGACTTAAATTAAAATCTAAACTTTAATTTGTACCAAACATGAGTTAAGTAAAACGTTTGAGGGTAATATTGAAATAAGTTAAAGTTCGATGGCCATGATACACTAAGTGAAAAGTACAGCTACCATGAGTGAAATTATCCTTTTCTTTATTTTTGTCCTCTAAGCTGCCGACAGCTATCACGTGTGCGATCAATTCTTTTCTTTTTACACTTTCAATTCAATGATTGTTTGAAATTTGTGGTCGGTTGGACCAATCAAAATCCCCACTAATTAATATTACAAATTTCGGGTCTAAAATGAAATTAATTTTCAAAAAAGAGTAAAAATTTCAACTTTTTGAGAAAAGCCATATCCAAATCAATTATGGGGAAGAAGGCAGTGCTGATCGGGTGCAACTATCCGGGAACGAAGGCAGAGCTGAAAGGATGCATCAACGATGTGCGGAGAATGTACAAGTGCTTGATCGAACGTTACGGATTCTCAGAGGACGATATTACGGTGCTTATAGATACAGATGATTCTTTCAGGCAGCCAACAGGCCGGAATATTCGCAAGGCACTTGCCGATCTGGTACGATCCGCCGAGCCCGGTGACTATCTGTTTGTTCACTATAGTGGACACGGCACCCGCCTTCCGGCGGAGACCGGCGAGGATGATGATACTGGCTATGACGAGTGCATTGTTCCTACTGATATGAATCTAATCACGGGTAGGCACCCTTTTTCTCGCTTACTTAACGATTTAATGATATGTGTACGCATTTATACAATTACACGTGTTGTGTGTTAAAAATTATTGTTTCATATGAAATTGTTCTGGGGATGCGGGTAGATGGATCAAGATCTAAATATGATGACTGTGAATTTCTGCTCACGATGCAAGGTCAAGTTACAGGCCACACATGATGAAGATTGTCTATTAGTTTTCTATTGACCTGTCTCGACTCTCAGATTGTGTGTTCATGGGGAGTGCCTTGCTTAGGAAATTAACTCCGGCACTGGCCTGGCAAATAGTCTAGACCAAAAGTTTCTAAGGATGTAATTGGTTTGAATATTTCATTCTATGATTTGAATAAAGAAGCGAAAAAGGATTAAACTGGTAAATCCAGTGATTTGGGACTACCTCCTCACTAGATAATTACATTGACATTTCTAATTTCTAAAAGTTGAACTCAGTACTGTTCTACCTTCCACTTGGTTATGTTATACTTATCTACTGCAATATATCTACATTGTATACTTGTAACTTATAGATCCCTCACAGTCACTGTGATTGATTCTAACACAAATGACACTTTTCTAGTTGGTTTTTGTAGCAGGTTAACGTAATATGAATTCTCTATGAAACAATTAGGAAAATAGAACTAAGAAAATTTAACCTTCGATGCCTACAACAGAAAGATTGATAAGTTATTTCTTTCGTCCAACATACTAATATTAATGTCACCTAAGCGATTGGAACAAACCCAGAGGCAAGCCTAAGTGTTTAAGCGAGTGCCCTAGACATTTATTTGTCGAATTATTCTAGATGTACATCATTGTTTACATTCTAGATGACATTCCCCCATATGTGTCAAAATATGGTCAGGTGAAGGGTGTTGGGGGAAATCAAAGGTTATGATGGTGCCATGTAGAAGAATGTAAAAATTAATGCACATGTAACATGGTTGTAATAAGAATATCTTAAAATAGAGAATTTTTTATGTTTAGAGCTCACTTTTTGGAGAATGTTCGGCGTTCAGATGATGATTTCAGAGAGCTCGTAGACCAAGTTCCGGAGGATTGCTGCATCACAATTGTGTCTGATTCTTGTCACAGCGGAGGCCTTATCGATGAGGCCAAGGAGCAGATTGGAGAGAGCACCGGGGGAAATGATGATGACAGCCATGGATCTGGTTTTGGATTCAAGAACTTCTTGAAACGCAGCGTTGAAGATGCTATCGAATCCCGTGGTATTAACATATCTGAATTGGGATTTGGCCGTCATCGTCGGCACCGGGATGAGGATGCTGAGGAAGAATTGACAGGAGGAGATCAAGGGCTAGGCTATATGAAGAACAAATCCTTGCCACTTTCAACTCTTATCGAGATACTCAAGCAAAAAACTGGAAAGGATGATATTGATGTCGGCAAGATAAGGCCAACACTTTTTGATGCCTTTGGAGAAGATGCTAGTCCTAAGGTGAAGAAATTCATGAATGTCATTATGAGCAAACTCCAGCATCCTGGCGAAGGAAAGGGTGGGAGTGGTGGGATTTTGGGGATGGTCGGAAGTTTGGCCCAGCAGTTTCTGCAGCAGAAGCTTGAAGAAAATGACGAGAGCTATGCAAAACCAGCCCTGGAAACACATGTTGGGAGCAAACAGGATGCCTATGCTGGCTCAACCAAACGAGCACTCCCAGATAGCGGGATTCTGATCAGTGGCTGCCAAACGGACCAAACATCTGCCGATGCTAGCCCGTCTGGGAATGCCAGCGAAGCTTATGGTGCTCTTAGCAATGCAATTCAGGCAATAATTGCAGAATCAGATGGCCAAGTGAGTAACCAAGAGCTTGTTCTCAAGGCAAGGGAGATGTTGAAGAGGCAGGGTTTCACGCAGCGTCCAGGACTCTATTGCAGTGACCATCACGTTGATGCTCCTTTTGTTCGCTAATAAGGTTGTCCTTGATGATTTTCAAACTCAAGGCTCGTGCTGAGTGCTTTTCCGAAGAATAATCCAATGCTGCAAATTCAGTTGTAAGAACGGAACTAGATACTTTGTTGTGTGTTTGTAAGATGTGCTTATGTGGGTTTGGTGCTTTCTATTGTGCTTATTATGTACAATGAATATTTGGGCAAAATTGCATTATTCAAATTCGGCTATATATTAGTGGACTAAATGAATCTTTTCCAGCTACTCTATTTGGTTAATGGCTAGATCTACCAAAAACATGATACTTGAAAACAAAATTAAATTTTGTATTTCAACTATATTATGAATTATGATTGTTACAAGCTCCTTGCATCAAACTAAATCCACTTGAATATAACTCGTTGCCTATACAAATATCTTATGGTTTACAAATAATTATATGCCAAAAAATGGGACCCGTAAAATTAAATATCCACAATGTTGCTAGTATCCAGTACAGGATCTTGAATTTCAAGAATAATCGTGTTTTCATTGTCATGCTGAGTCAGGTTTTTTCAGTTTTAACACCATAGTGCGCACCAACTTGCGATTGCGTAGAGCAGAAAATTGCAGGTGGCCCTTCTCAAGGATATTTACAAAACAAAACTTCCAGTGGTTACTGTCATTCGTCGATGTCTTGGACCCAAGCAAAATCTGCCAATGAAAAGTTTTTTTTATCGCTAAAAGTACACACGAACTAGTGCAGTATAATAAATCTAAAGTAGGGTAATAATCTTCCAATAGAAAATCTTTAGGTTCACAGTATAGTCATTAAACAAGAGCGTGAGAGTTAAACCTTGAAGCACTGATTCAACTGCTGCATTTGGAATAAGCAACCCAACAATTCGTTGATTGTCTGTGGTGGTCACTACACGCACAACCCGAATCCGTGTATGGCTTTGGCGAGCCTGCACAAAATGATGTTAATGTTCTAATTAACTAATCAATTGGCAGAAGAGCGCTGTGTAAGAAAATGATTATGTAAATGTTTCTCGTTGGACTTTGATGGTGACGAGGAATATGCATTTTTTGTGTATCCATACTATGGTTCATCTTTTAGTCTAATAATGAAAAGTAAGGTAGGCCAAAAGCTCAGTTGGAAAAGCCAACAACAGCAACTATTGCTGCCTAAACTATGGTTATTCACAAATGACAAAACCCAACCTTTTCTCCCTCTACCAATGCCCAGAATCTATGGTAATGCAACGGAAGATAGTGTGATGGGAAGCACCGCCAATGACAAAGATAACACCACCACACATGCAAACACAGAGAAAGTGAAGTGTGCAATTTAAATCTGTTACGAGCCTATTTTTGTATTTAGAACATTATTTTCAATTAGTAATTTTACATTACAATTGTATTTTTTTAATTAATTTTCAGTTTGAATCTGTCCAAGTTGTTATAGGGTTATGTCCATTATTATGTTGATTATTTGGAATAATGTGTTAGTGGGCTATTTTCATTAGTTAGTGGAATAATGTATTTTTCACCTCTATTTAAAGAGGCTAAATCAATGGAGGAGGGATGATTTATTCTACAAACGGATTGTTTGTATTTGGGAGTTTATTGGCTCCTCGAAAACCAATACTTTGAAAGGAACTGATAAGTGGTGACCAAGAACATTAAGAATGATCACAAATGCAAGTACGTCCACATATTGAAGACAGGCTAATGAGCACGACATGGAATTCATCTGAACAAATGAAGCAGCCAAAAAAAAAGAGGGGGGGTGGGGAAGTCAACTTACTTGCTTAGAAAGTGCTTTCTCAATAGTTCCCCAGACAGGGAGAATGAGGCCACCTAAAACGTTCACTTCCTGTAATCTTCTGCCAACTGTACAGAAGTTTCCTAGCTTGCAGTTTGGGCGATGCATGCACTGCAGGTAAAAAAAATTGTGCTAAGCAAGAAATTTGACCAAAATAATGCAACAATAAACCGTAACTACCATCAGTTGATGAAAATGAAGAGGAACTCAAATCCTTAACAAGAGCTATCAAATCATCAAATGAGATTTTAAAGTGCTGGGATCTGAGAAATAAAACTTGAATCATTCGTTATGTGATTTTTACTTGTTATGCTGAAGAAATCAATATTGGTGTGTAGTGCGCATCGACAATTGACTGTCTGAAAATCATGCTCCCACATTTCAGTGAAACCATTCACTTTTCATAATGCTTTTATTATCAATCCAGATCAAATTATAATAAAAACCAATCATCAGCAAAGAGGGTGTGAGGTATTTCGTAATCCACAGCTGAAACCAAATCGCAACAGAGTGTGTAGGAGTTCCGGAATTGGATGAGTGGAAGTCTCTCGAACATGAATATGATGTAAACTCATTAATTAATATAAATACAAGAGATGTATGGGTGCATTTTCTCTCACTAACTTTTGTCGCCTAGATATGTACCAAGTGAAAGCTTTGAGATTAATGGGATACTTGGATATGTAAACATAATAAATGACGTTTAACATGACAAACTAAAGTCCATAGAGAGAGAAAGTAAAACAGATCTGACTTAAATGAAATCACAGCCATCAAATGAACCAGGTGCCTTGTGGTCAAGTTATTGTAAAACAACTCAGGTTATTTCGGTTTGCATTCTTCACATGTTTCATTGACACAAAATTATAATTTTATCCAATATCCACTAGTGACAATACCATGATAATAAGACGAGTATGTTGCAAGAAAATAAACTGAGTATCAAAACTTCAGGCAAAATAACTCACTAATTACATTAATAAATATTTATTACCTGCTTTGATGAAACATCATATTCATCGTCCCAACCACTGCGAGCTTTCTCCAAAGATGAAATTTTTCTGTATTTGTCTTTTAATTCTGCTAGAGGCATCTCCCTGGATATTGAATGAAAGCCACATAGAATGTTTAGTAAATTGATATGGAAACTAAAAAGGAAAATGATTCTGAGATATCCTGACGATAATTTATTTGGGCACCTGAGAGACTCCCCAATGGTTGGACGGATTACTTTGTACATTCCAGAGGCAGAACTGTAACAAGAGAAAAGAAGTTTAAGTAAATAAACATACTAGGCAGAATTAAAGATCTGGAATCCTTTAAAGTCACCATGTAATGAAGTTTAAATGATAATGAAAACACGGCAAAGGCCTTGTGTGCAGCCCAGTTCAGCAGCACCTACACCTTTAAGGAGAATTCCAGCGGTATGGATTTCAATTGGGAGCCACACTTTCAAGGCACATGAAAGTCAGCACCAACAATAAATCATTAAACCACCTCAAAACTTGTCCAAAATTAATCAGATCTCCAGTATTGAGAGTGAACATTGACATTGCCATGTTTTTACTCCAACACATGGGGAGGAGAAACATATTTAGAGAGAGAACAGTAGCAGAAAGTAGAAATAGTAATCTACAGATAGAAAATTGAAAATTAGCTATCCAAAAAAAACCTGAAATACAAAAATATAGCATAGTTATTCTACATGTGTGAGGACTAACAAATGCACCAAATTGCTGGGATGTAAACAAATCCTATCATTTCATAGCTTAAAAAGCTTGCATGCTCAATGAATTTCTTGTTTTAGTAATATTTACCCATAAATCCAACCATCGGAAATGGATATTGTCCGTACAGTACTAGATCTATTGTGCTACTGCAGCATGAACCAGCAGTTGTCTGATAATCTATAGAGATCAAAAATAGCTGAAGGTGTATAAACCATCTAGACCCTGAGAGATGAATGTGATACTGTCCAAGCCTCACAAGTGATAGCTTCATATTTAAGGCAATAAATTAACCTTATGTTTGTCAGCCAATTTTACCATTACACTAATGCTCATTATTAACTATTAAGCCCCTGTTCTCTTTATATATTCTCTCAATAAAATAATTTTGCACGTGAAGTCGTGAACCCATAACTTTTCCCTAATTTTTAGCCACATTCTCCTAAAAAATCACTTTTTACAAATTCTACATCAAACAGGCCCTAAATAAAGTAAATGCAGGCAGTGTTTACTGTTTAGTGTAACATGTCAATATAAAATCTAAAATCCATACCCTTCAAAAGCCAATATAAAATGCCGTCTTCCCAACCATTCCCGTCTGGACTCGTAGAATCCATTATTAGGCAAACCAGGTTTGTCCTTCTGCTTCTCCTCAAGCAAAGACAATGCAGGCTGCAAATGATGAAAGAAGTAGTCAGTCACCTACTATAGTTATCCAATCATTTCTAATATTTTGGATCTACAGAAACAAAATAATACCTCCCACTTCATTCCTCGATTCAAAGTGAAAGTAAACAGCATAGTGGATGCCCCAGACATATGATCGACATGGACAGTCTGTCAAATGTGGATGTTAATATATATAAGTAATTTAAATATAATAGAGCGAGGGTAGTGGCATGACCTTTGGAGTTCCTTGCAGTTCTACGGAGTTAGCTTTCATATCAACAATCCCAGAGTCCAAATGTCCTTCAGTACGTGCATTTTGTATAAGAAGATCAAGGATGCGGACAAATAACTCAAAGAGCCTGCAATAGTATTAGCATTCAATACTACAAAGGCATGTTGAAAGAGTAAACACACCAAAACTTGACATCAATCCACATACTTGTTCTGAATCTCAGGAGGGACCCCTAGAAGCCGATTGAGGAAACGTCCAACATCATGCATGTCCGAATCAACTATTCGTCCAGAATTTTTTCCTGAATCCTTCCCGCTACCTAGACAGAGAATTAATCAAGAGAAGATTTCTGTGAAGCGTAACGAAGAAATCTTTTTGAGGTCTATCACTTGGCAATGCAGATAATATCCCACTTAAAACTGATGAACAATGCATTAAAGTTGATTTTAACATCAAATGATAAAGATAACAAAAAATGTCACCAGAACTCGTTAATGCTAAAAGGCAAACCCCCACTCACCAACCCATCCACACAGAAAAAACCAAGGAAAAGCCTTTGAAGAAAAGAAATCTACATTACTTTCCAACATATAAATCAGAAAATTACCAAGAACTGAATCCCTAATTATTCCAACAGATATAAGACCAGCCTTTCCCTTCAGAATAAAATCTCGAATTGTCTCTGGTTCTTCAGATGAACACCCTGGTGGTACAACTGGTAAAGATTCCTGATAAAATGAAAAAAGAAGACGACAAAAGCAAATATAACTTATATAAACATAAGAGAAATATAGAAATTAGTTTGAGACCATCGTGTAAAATAACTGAATACCTGTTCCAAGAGTCCTTTATACATCATCATCAGGGCTCTCTTCCCATAAACACTATCATAATTATATGCGCTAAGAGATGGTCCAGGTCCAGCCCTAGAACACAGTTAACAGAGCTAACATCCATGTTGCCATGATTGGATACAACAATGACAAACTAAGCCTCATACACAATATATTAGGGTTGCATGTTTGGTTATGATGGTATGCTAAAACTAATCGTCACCAAGACTATCTTCTAGAATATACAAGAATGATTCAGAGTTACCTCCGGTCTCCCTGTGTTAATGCTCCAAGAGATTCAAGTCTCTTGGCTACAATCGATGCAAACCGGCGTTCACCACCAAGGTTCGTGAAAAGCAGCCTGCGAAGCACAAAGAATATTTGCTACTTGGTTATCAGCATGCAGAACTGGTGTAAATATTAAATCGACCAACTCTGTGTAGTCTTAAGCATGCTTTGCCTGTATGCCAAAATGTAATCAGCACAACAAAACATTTCTTGGAGTCTAAGTACAATAATAGGGGCACGATACAAGTGACCATTGCATATTTAAATTATCAAAAATTTATTTCTTGGTTGAAGATTCTGTAGTGTAATTTATTAGATAGTTAATATTCCGTAATAGAGGTAGTTAGGATGTAATTAGGCTGATTATACTTCCTATCCTAAAATAGCCTTTTCCTAGAATAGTGCAATATCTCTTTAAATTCCTCTTTGTATTCAATTGTTTACACATGACCAAAAATATCATTTCTATACTTCTGTATCCAAAGAATGACATTTTCAGTTAGGTCATGTGCACAAAGGTTACGCTTACAGTGGTACAGATTGAAATACATCTATTTGTGACACACCCATTAATCAAATCAGAATTGTAAAACTTATTTCTACCTGTACTCAGGTGCGGAAGCTTGATTAGATCGATGTGTTCTTCCAAATTGTTGAATTGCTCGGTCTGCACTCCAAGGCAGTTCTAGAGTTAAATGAACTCTTCTTTTCTGTTGAGATATGGGGAGAATGAGAAGACGAGCAAGTAGCAGATCCAAACTCAACTAGCACTTAAGAACAAGGAATGGGTATGTGAATAAATCCTCATCCAACGTGAACTCATGGAATATTGGAATGAAGTAGAAATATAACGAAAATGACCTGATTTACGGCCCTTCTATCTGCTTGCAATGAAACACCAGCTGACCCAGCTTCAGAAATAATAGCTACCAGCTTCTTACCATCCATGAAGAGTTGCTTTTCATGCATATTGACCATTTCCATGGTCACATCTTTCCTAAATCATATCAGATAGTGACTTAACGATCTTAAATAAAATAAAGAAAGATGCAAGTGCATTCATTCCCAAAACTCACGTGTTTCGTGCCTGATAGGTGACTCCTTTTCCACCAGAAGCCCTGACAAGCATGCCTCGCCTCCCCGTTATTTCTGAGACTTTATCAGGGCCTCCAAGCTGAGCAGACATTGCAAGGTTAATAGAAGACAAAAGTTGTGAAATATTAGTGAATGATGACAGGTATTTAGTTCGGATCATGCAGCTACCTGATCAATAATATCATCCAATGGATTGTTTGGAAGATCCATCGAACGAATTATTTCTAAAACATTTGATTGACGCTCCACTGCTACTTCATACCTAATCATAGCCATCAAAATCATGCGCGAGGTTCAAAAATAACATTAGCATCTATCGTGAAAGGAAAAATGGTTGGAAAAGAAAAACTTTTTTTTTTTTGCACAATGATACCTCTTAAACAGTTCTGCAACATAGGCACGTCTCTCTTGAAGATATTCCTCCGTTTTTTCCTTGCACGAGTGACAAGACCAATCCTCGGGTACTGCTTCAACAACGGGTGGAAATAGACATGCAGGATGGACAAGCTGGCCACAGCAGGAACATTGCAGTAATTTCTTTCTTTCCTACACAAGTAAAGAGAGGTATCACAGCAGGATAGATTAAAAAACACACCAATCGTGTCCTATAAATCTAAACAAGAGAGAGAGATACTTCTTCTGAGTTGCAAATATTGCATATCTGAAACTCATCGTCAGATCCAACAGATTCAGGTTCAGTGTCGGCTGCACTCATCAGAAAGTGAATCAACAATCATGAAAATCTTGCATTGTGAGCACGAGAGAGAGGGCATCATACATTCGATGGTAAATTTAATGAGTGAAGAATGGGTGTCAAGTAAAAAGAAGCCATCAATGCAAATGCCTAGATAAAGGTGGAGTTGCGGGATCTTAAGTATGGGTTTTCAATATTTGTACCATTAGGTGATATATGCAATATGCATCAGGAATTCAAAGAGCTGTTCAAATTATATTCATAAGCAGCAATGTTCTCGATAAGCTTCTTCAGGTTTACAGACAAATGATAGTTCTTAGTCATAACCAAAACTATTTTCTTTCATGGGAGAGAGAAGAGAGTACTGCAGGAAAATGTATCAATTACATCTGGCTACTAAACAAGGCATATAAGAGCGAAGAGACTGTGAATGTGACTTAAATATAATCAAGAAGTCTTTGGTCCACTCTTTTGGGAGGTTGAGAGGGAATAAGGAGAACGCGTAGTTTTCTAGTGATAAAGCTACTTAATTTTGACAGCATTAGCCAAAAGTTTGTCATCTTGCCCAGCCTCTCTCCTCTTGTTCCATCCATGAGCCTACATAGCACTGCACATGCAAGACCTAAACATTCCGAATATGTCATTTACATATTCATGTACTTCACTGAATGTTGGAACAAATAATGCATTAATAATGATAACAGATTTGATGACATTATGTTGTGATAGAGAAAAAGAATGCTAATTTTCAAAACCATGTAACAGCAAGATTTTATTCAATATTTGCACTGAAACTACACATCAGATCAAGAGGAAGGATTCTTATAGTTTACTTTCTGATCCCCACTCGCTTTCTTCATCACTTTCAGCTTGCCATTTAGCAACTTTCCTTACTCTCCCAGTGAAGGAAACATCAGGTTTTGCTGAGTGTCTCTTTCTTGGTAGCTCTTTCTCGCTTTCCTCTGAGTACAAAAGTAGAAAAGGAATACTTTAGGATGGAAAAAAGGAAAAGGATGGAAGCGCAAAAAGGAAGATACATACTGTTCCACCATACAAACTATATAGTTACCTGGGAGTGGTTCAGGCTTCTCGGGCAGAGGATAATTTTCTTCAACAAATTTCAGCAACAATTCACGAGGTCCCGAGATGAAATCATCAAGTTCAAGACCCTATTTCCACACAAAAGAACTTCCCCTATGAGGAAAATTTGTTGAAAACTACTTCAACAAGAAAATATACCCAAAATTCATGATAAGAAAGTCTATTTGACAAGCATTTTGATATAGATGCAATTTTAATAATTTTCACCCAAGAGTACAACAAGTTGACAACATGTGTGGCAGGGATTTGGAAATCCAAGAAATTTAACCATTATTGCAGGGGGGAGGGGAGGCTCACATATTTTGACACAGCTTCCTCAGTCCGTGCTTCTCCAGTACTCTGTAGGCCTATGACGACACACTTATTTTCCATCAATGCTTGCTGAGAAAGATTTACGACTGCAGGCACCTTGGCTGACATACACATGTGTCTAAAGAAACGCTACAGTGGTTCATGGAAACAAAAACATATATAAATTGAGTATATAAGGAAAACATTGAACTCATTATATATATGTGTGCGCGCGCGCGCGGGCGGGCGCTGCAAACTTGATGAGTTGAAGATCAAAAACCTGATGATTAGCCCAAAATAATCTCCATAATTGACTTGTGCTCGGCTTGTCATTGGTGAGGAATGCACTTGTTGATAGTAATTCCAGTCTCAACTCAGCCCAAAATTCTGCTGCTTTTCTATACATATCCTGAGAACAGTGAAGTGTCAGGTGGAAAAAAGATAGTCGCAAACATTAGTAGTTTATATGTTCAGGAAAATCACGCGCCAATTATAGTATTATACAAGGACGAAGCCTGTCTAGACAATTTCAATGCTGAAACCTTGAAATTATAAAGGCACATATACTTGCAGGAACAGAAATAAAATATTTGTTAACACATCATCAATTTTCATCAACATAATCCAACACATTAGCGGCAGACCAACGGTGAAGGGTGGACAGGCGCACATATAAATAATAGCTGAGTGGCTCAATAAAAATATATAAAGCATGGTTATTTGCACATTTTTCTCTTTACAGGATGGTAATACTGTAACCAACTTCTGCATCCATCAGATTACAACAATTCGTGGAAATGCACCAATTCAAAAGCATATCAAGTATCAAGAATTTAGAAGAAAGAGGTAAGAGCCATCATTGCAGGATATCAAACTCCTAGTAAACCTAACTGAAAAAAGTAACATGCGAAAAAATTCATCGCCATAGCATTGCTTAAACATTCAACTCATCAGTATACGCCTGTTTGACAGGGTTTTCAAAAAACCAAAAGTTGCTTCTATGACTAAGAAGCTGTTTTTTGACCTGTTTGGATCATTTCTCTTGATATAAGAGCTTTTAGAGGAAGCTGGCCAAATGTGACTTCTTTAGGAAGCCCTTCTAGAAAAAACAGAAGCTATCCCAAACAAGCCCTAAAAGTACCATAATTGATGTGAGAAAATCATAAAACTTTTAAATTGCCATACGTTCAGTCGTCAATCTCCTTTTTAAGTTGGTATAAGCAAGAAACTGCACTATACCGTCATGCTGGAATTCAAGGGTACTTCAACAACTTCGAATTCAGCACCTTCGTAGCTCAGTGTACGACAAACATACATACCCCTAGAAAACAAAGTGTTACTTTAATTGACAAAATTGTTATTCAAGTTAATTATTCCATACGGTATGCTAAATCAAAACCTTGCTTTCATGTCCATGGCAACAAGTTCTAGAGCTCCAACACCTCCTTTCTCCATTGCACCTGTAAAGGATCATGAGAGGTAGCCACAACTTTACAATCATAGGATAAAGATAATCGAAAAAATAAAATCGTGTAAATCTTTAGGTTCATTCAAAAAGAAAATCTGGAGACGAGAGTGTATACGAGTGTGCATGCAAAAAATAAACCTGAACGGCACATAATATATGCCTGAAGACCTACAGTTGTACCGTGCTGGATAACTTAAGGGAACATACTAAACAAGTAATTTAGCATGTGTCTATAAGAAGTGCAGAATCAAGCAAATGTGAATAGCACAACAACATCCAGGTTGGTGAAATGCAGGAGTTGTGTTGACTCGACAATCAAAGAACGTCTCAAATTATCTTTATTACAAACACGTCAGACATCAAATCATAGTTCCTTTTGCTATTAATTTTCTCCCTGCATAGGTGAAGAACTATAACTATTCCTCTTGTACAATAAATCTTGTCCAACAACCATTTTATCCATTTCTTAATGAGGCTGTGAGCATATTGATAAGATGAAACGTAATTGACACAAATATGAGACTCCTCCCTAATACTTTGGAGATGGGTTCTAGCTTTTCAAAGTGTAAAATTAATGACATTTAAAATTATGAGAAAAAAAGAAATGAGATGGAAGGTTAAAGAAATGAGCTTGGATTTCTTAAGCTGGATAAAGAAAAAATCAGTCAAACCAATTAGCAAGGAAATTAATGATGGAACTGAAGGTAAGCCTATAATTCAGTCAAAGGATATCATCATCAGCGTAGCTAAATAAGATCCTGAATTCATGAAAGATAGCTTACATAAATTTAAACTAGATATCAATTTGACTGACAGCTGCACTAAATGAAAATCTCACCTAAAAATTCACGGAAGTTGATGAAAGATGTTCCAACTCCCCAAAGACCAAGGCGATCCATATAACCCATATTGCGCGGTTCAGATGCACCGGTAGCCGAGCAATAAATAACACGAGCTTCAGGAAGTCGGGCCTAATATTTTAGAATCAAAGTGACAATTAAATGTCCATTAAGACACTGCAAAGCTTAATGATATTACTGCTTATTCTTAGAAGGTTCACATGCAATAAAGATAACATATTTGCACTGTTGCTGCAACTGATATTGATAGAATATGTACACTATCGAAAAAGGAAATCGCAAACAAGTAAACTCCAAGGGCGGGCAACATACAATCACATGAAATCGAAGGCAAAAACATAAAAGCAAGATTTAAACAATATGATAGAGATAGAAAAAATACATAATAAAATATAAAAAAACGTTATAAAGAACTACAAATTGCCGACGAGAAATTAGCACAAATCGTCCCCATTGTTTGCACTCATTGTGCAAATTGTCCCTATCGTTTCAAACATTGCATTTGCATCCTCATTTCAACATTGTCATGTTGAGTTGGTCTTTTACGTCTAATTGGGCAAAAGGTCCTTATCGCCTATTTTCTCTATTAAAGCATTGCAAAATGACTAACTGACCCTCATTTTTAAATAAACAAATTGAAAAAAAAAGAAATAATATAAAAAAGATACAATTGTAGTCAAAGTCCTAAAATTTTCAAATAGTACAAACAAGTCCCACTTAAAATAATATAAAACATGTTAAAAAAATTAATCTTCCCAAAAAATTATTTTTTTTCCTCTTAACTGGGTTTGAATTAGAACAGTTAGGATTGAGATTTGGATTAAGATTTTGAATAAACCCTCTAATGGAAGAAAAAATTCCATCTCTAGACATCATTTCCTGAGGCAAACAAAAGTGCAGAATTAGATGGGAAGAACAACCATTTTTTTTTCTATTTTAAATTATTTTCTTAGTTTTTTTATACTTTTAATTCTCTTTTTAATTACTTTGGTGGTGATAGAGGGTAAAGGATGGAGGTAAGGGTAGGTGGGGTTAATTGGGAGGATGAAATATTCTTCTTTTGTTAGTATGTTATAAATTGTTTTACGTGAGACCCATTTATACTTTTTTAAAAACTTGAAACTCTAGCTGTAATTATTTCTTTTTTCTTATATTCTTTCTTTCTTTTCTATTTGTTTATTTAAAGAGGATAAATTAGCAATTTTACAAGAGAAAATAGACGATAATGACCTTATGCACAAAGAAAGGTCAATATGAAGGCCCAAATGTCAAAATTGAAATGATAGGGCGGATTTGCGCAATGAAGGCAAACAATATGGACGTTTTGCATCAATTACCCAATTGCTGACCCATTCTACACTATGGAAGGTAAGATATAGCATCAACAATCGTAAACAATCAAGTCATATAAAATAATTAGCTCATTTCAAAATGTAGAAATCAGTGATAATGCAAATGCTGGTTATATATAATGGGGAAAATGCAGAACAAACGACTGGAAACCTAAAATTGATAGTGCCTTAAATCAAGAAGACAGAAAATATTACAAAAAAGAAGAAGAAAGAAACTGCAGAGGCACAAGAAAAACATCTGCAATGAATAAGTGTTCTATAACAAAGGCTTCAATTAAAAACAATAAGCTGAATCTATCCACATTGCTGTCATAGATTAGATAAATCCATGTTTCTTATATCCTCTATGACATGTATCATCTCCAAAAACTGGCCATTACCCTCCCCCACTCCATATATAGAGCTTTTACTAGATAATCCAAGATAATCTCAACATTTTTACTCATATTTACTTCCAGGCCTCCTGAGTTTTAAATTATCTTTCCTCATTACTCAGCCCCAGAGGAGAAGGCATCATCTGATTAAAGAGTCATGTTCTTTAAACAAACAATAAGACAAGCCGCAATATGATTAACCGCATAAACTTTTAGAACAATAATACGCAGAACTAGAGAGTTTCAAGGGCAACCTGAGCTTGTTGATACTCCTCACCCTCGCAACCAAGGTAAGAGTTTGAATTCTACTTCTTAAAAGCTTGTCAATTTCTATAGACATGTGCAGTAAATTCAGGTGATAAACAGATTTCCAGAGTACTAATATTGTTGCTTTCCCAGTTCATTTCACTCGTTTGTCACAATTATTGGCTTCCAAGTCTTGTCCTTCCCACCACACAGCCCATAATTGCCTCTAAATATTCTAACAAACTTTTTAGCAAGCCTTTCGACAGCATGGCTACCAAACCAATTACAATCTTCTATAATCTCACAGGTCATCATGGTTTAATAACATTGCACCCATTTAATGGATCTTCAATAGCCCTTCCAATATGAATGATGTCTTACATCATAACAAAACTGCAGTCTTTTCACTGTGCATCATTCAAAATGTAACAGAGGATTAACAGTGGATCGCCCACCAAACCAAGCTCCCCACCCCACCCCCCAACAACCAAAAAAAAAAAGTGCTCCAAAAACCGAAGTATTACACTTAAAAGTTATCAATAGTACGAGTTAAAAGATTGTGTTCTCTCTTCTTTTCTTCTAAAGATTACAATTACTTGCATGATTCAGCAATATGATGGACTAAATTTGACACATTCAAGTGTCAGGGCATCGACAGTACAAATCAACCGGCTATTTTTGGGTAGCAATTCAATGAACAAAGATGATGGAGTATCAGGTTGCTAAAGGAATAGATAGTTTCTAAAATTTTAAAAAAACTAACATATCCAACTTAATTCATCTCTCTTTATTCTTTGCTTCAGAAATTCGACAAAAATGACAGTTGGCCATCACAGTATAAGATTCGAAGCAAATCAATCTGGCAGAGAGACCAATCATTATTCTCAAAGATTTTATATTCAGTGAAAGAAGGTTTATAGAGCTGATACAAGCGAACAGATATAGAGTCAGTGGAGGGAAGGGGATATGAGAGAGAGAGATTTCTGGTTCCCCGGCTTCCAAGCAATCAACTGAGTCACAGAATGAACTCTTGAAAGATATGCAGAAATTCCTCTATCACATTCAGATATTACCTTATTAAGATTTGGCTTTATTTTCTATTAACAGATCTTAGGAAACCATTTATGTAATGATAAAGGCTGTTATATTTCCTTTTCTAGTTTGTCTAGCCATTAGGATCTTCAAATAGCTGTACATTTTTTCTTTTATATCTTGTAATTTCTAGTCCTATAAATCTGTAAGTATCATTCATTTCAAATTAATAGAACCTATTAAGCCATTTCCACAGGAAGAAAGCCAATAGTTTATATATCATTGTACGGCTAAAGGATTGAAAGTGAGACATGGTTTTAACAAAAGTTTTCAATTAACTTTAGCAAAGTACACACCTGAATCTCGAGAACAGCTTCGCCTGTTCTTGTAGATTGTCCTCCAGCTTCTGGGACCAAATTTTTGGCTTTGTGACACTAAAATAAGCAATCATAAAAGATGTTGAAGATTTCCTTGCATGAAACATGCCGAAATCACATCAAGATTAGCTTATGCAAGTCATGTTGACATAATCATTTTGTGAGATCTGATACCTCATCAAATATGATTAGACCATCATACTGGGGTCCACACCATTGTACAAGCTGCTGCAAACGAGAACGACCTTTTTCAGAAGATGCTATGAGGCTGCTATACGTCAAGAAAACAACTCCTTCCCTAATGCCAACGGACTTTGAATCAAGCTTAGAATAAGGAAGCTTGTTCAAAGCATGCACTACAAGATAAAAATGTATAAGAAAACCCAACTCAGAAGTCCTCTAAACCTCAAATGGTTTAGGTTAACAATAACCAAAATATTTTGACTATTGAACCATATTATGATATCATTTTACATACATTCCTAGACAGAGAGCAAAAAAGAAAATAATACAATTAAATGAAATTATCATCTTATTACTTCATTTAACCCCAGCAGATCCGTATATATCAAGTACGAATGTACATTGACACAATTAAATTCGAAAACAACACGAGCAGAAAGTATAAAATCAAAAATTGGGGGATTGAAACTATATTATACCATATTTTACTTAATAAAAAAGAGAAACCAAATTAAGCCCTTGATATTGGTTGACCAAACATAGACTAAAGAGAAGGTTATCCTCGCTTATTGATTCCATATGCAGGTTTATTATCTTTCTTCCCCTTCCCTTGGTTCCAAATGGTGAACTGGTTAAACTATTGTGTCGTCTAACATCAAACACCTTCAATTAAGATTCAAACGGCCACCATACCTATCAGTCCTAAAATAGATGGAGGGACTAAATTTGTGTATTAATATTATTCGCTAATTCAAGAAGTTGTTTTCCAAATATAAAACAGAACATGGGCAAATCACTTGTCTTGATAAATATTTAAGTTTAAATATGTGCAACAGAATGCCCCTATCCCTCCCCAAAAAAAAAAGTCAATGACGACAGATATATGGAAATAAAGGAACGTGAGAAAATAACAATTTCAAGGCAGTTAATAGAAAAAATTCAGGTACAAAAGCAGCATTTACCTTCTATACACATTGCACCCACATCATCCAAGTCTCTCCTAGAATCAAATTTCAAGTCGGAACCAATGGAAATCCACCTGCGCAAGGACATTAGAAGAAGAAAAAATTTTGAAATCGAGTTTAATTAGACACTGCATCACAACTTAGCCAATCACTGGTGCTCAACAAAATTAAGATAAGATCGCATGACACATAACTTGCACTAACTAATGCATCTCACAGAACACTTACAATGCTTTCATTCTCCCTTGGTGCCAGTTCTCCCATATTAACCCCGCAATAGTTCGTCCTTTACCCACACCTGCACCATCTCCAAGAAAAAATCCAGCCCTTGCACCATTCGGAAGGTGCTGAAGATGCCTCTGCAATGGAAAAAGATAACATTGTAAACATAAATACAACATACATATATCTGTCTCTATGTGTGTCAAGTTGTAAAAGCAACCTGACAAGCATAGACCAACGTTTCAATTTGCAAGCATGAGAGTGCTTTTGAATTTTCCAGGTCATCCTTAATTCTCAGATCATAAGTAGGTTCAGGAGGCTGCACTGCAGATAAGGAAGATGTCTCCACAATAGGATCTGGATGGGGAGGACCAATGGACAGTTTGGGAGGACGCTGAAAAGAAATACAGCTCAATGCAGAGTGAAGGTAGCCAGAGAAAACAGATTATTCAAGGAGGATAAGGACTCATACATAATCCATGAATGTTTCTCCCACCATTCCACCTTCATCTTCTTCGCGCTCAACTTCAATGGCTACCTGAATGGCGTTAAAAGGAAAATATCAACAATTTACTGTAATTCCAAGAAAATACACTATTACGAAAGATATACTTTAAAACAAGCAACTTCTAAACATGCAATTGATAATAAAAATAGATAAAAAAAAAATCCGGATGATACTCACGAAGAACTCAACACAATATCTTCATGTGCCAAAAATGTGTTAGGAGACCCAACTTTAAGGGAACTTTTATGCAAGATGCTTTAAAACCTTGAAGGATCTAGATTTTGGAGTTTCTTCTCTCCAAAGTGACCGAATTAAGACACTTGCAATTTCATTTAAAATCTCTCCCATTCCCCTCGTTAAAAGGATTATGAAAAAAGGCCTCAATCACCATAGGCACATCCAATCTCACCCGTAAATGGCAAACACATCTTTTTCTTCAACTTCCAAAAGAGACAAGTCCATATTCATTAGGTCATCCTCCCTTACAGTAAATTCATGTCTTTGAACTAACGGGTGTTTCCTGCACTAGTAATCATTTTACAAAGTAAAGGAAACTATTGTCGTATTACCCTGATTGTAATGCTATATCTTCTTAAGATAAGAACACTTCCGCAACTTCCCTTCAAAATTTTCTCCTCCAAACAAAATCCATTGAAACGGAACTCAACCGGCATCATCAAACTCGGCTTTCGAATATTTTAGTTCATTTCTCTTCCGTTTTCTCCTACGAAAAATGAGATAACGGACACTGGAAAAGCAATGAACTAATATGGAAGCATTTTTAAGGTAACAAAAAGGTTAAACTCATGCTTAGAGGGATACAAAATTCAATGAGTGTAATTAGAGTCAAATGACAAATAAGAATATACAATAAAAAAAAAAAATTTGAACAAAAAGGAGGATCTGAATAAAAACGATGAATCAGAAAAAGAAAAAGAAATAATAGATGTTAGATCTTACAGCAAGAATGTATCTTTGGATGCACGAGTGGCAAGTACGGATGCTAATATTGTTTTATATGAGTCAAAGCTCCAGCATGTACTATTCTATTAAGATATTTTATTCCTAATATTTATTTTTCTAACAAGGAACGGTAATTTTGCGCATTAAATGGGATCAGCAGTTGTCAAGTTACAAATTACGGTCTTTCTCGGAGATTATCTGCATTGAATATTATTTTATTTTACTTTTTATGAGGACATAGCATGCTTGCCAAGTTAAACATGTACTATGTACAAAGGAATGTCGAAGTTTATAACATGAATAAAAAGGTGTAGGGTATTGATTCATTTGAAGACAGGTAATTAATGAAAACCATATTAAGCCCTTGTTTAAGCCACATTTTGAGAGAAAAATGTATTTTTGAATAGTGATTTTTGGAGAATGTGTGATTAAAAATGAAGAAAAAGTTTTCGATTTACGTGTAATATTATTTTATTGAAAATGTGTGGTTGAAAATGAGTTTTGAAAAAATGAATTTTTGATAAAATGGGGCTCAAACAAGGGCTAAAGCTCGTACGGTAAATCATCGAAGTTGCCCGTAATCTTTCCCAAATGTTTCTCATTTCAATTGAATTTAAAAGTTTTCAGACTTGCCAATGCCAATGAACTTTCTCAAATGTTTCCAAGTTGCCATTGAAATCTAAATTTTTTTCTAGTTGCCACTGAACTTACAAAAATGTTATTTCATGTGTCATTAGCTATTTCAAAAGTTAATGGACTTAACTTTTTAACGTGCAATGACAATTGAGAAATATTTGAGAAAGTAGTGGCAACTTGGAAAATGTTTAAAGTTTAATGCCAAATAGTAAACGCTTGGGAAAGTTTAGTGGCAACTAGAATATTTAACTCTCACTTCTTGTATATCGCATGTCAAAATATTACTATTTTCATTACAAAATCAATACTATTTTGTTTACATAAATGTGATGGTTAAAAGTACAAATGTTAAAGCTGAAATAGAAGATGAGACCCTTGATATATATTCCAATGAAATATCTCAACGAAGTATGACAAGGTTCGATCTTTGACACTGGAAAGCCAACTTTGACTAACTTTTTTTATTTTCAGTTCCTCCAATGATTAAACATCTGGCTCAATTGCTAGATCAATTATTTTTGTACCGTAGACAAGGTACATCCATTGTTGGGAAATATCTAGTCCACTTTCGAAGAGCTATCGCAAAGTTGTGATATTTAACAAGTTCCCCACATTATAGCGTCTAGGTTTCTCAAAGATTTAAATCCTGAAATCTTGCCTGACAATAATTCTGCACCTCAATCCTAACTTTTTTTCCCCCTTTTGAACTAGGTCTCTTAACTTTAAAGTATCAGTTGAGACTAACCACCAAATATGCTAAAAGTAATAATCTCACAAAACTTCAAATGGACCATAGTGAAATCCTCAAAATAAGAAGGTTTATCCGAATAGACATCTCAAGAATCTTAATTACTGAGATTGGAGCAAGTTATTTAAGAAAATCCTCTTAGAAACAATTCATAATCAACTATCATTTAGTCTTTTCAGAAAATAGAGAGATTCCTTCAAAAGGCAATCCATTGTTATTACTTTCTAAACAGAGCACGATTGATCATTAACTAATATCAAGCATAGTCAGTAGTACACTACGTTCCTTTACTCAATAAGCCACACGTGAAATACACTTAATTGGTAATGTCCCACAATTTTTTATTAATGACTACTTGGCTATCCATTCGCACGGGAATCCAAAATTCACATTTCCAGAAAAGAAATTCAACTGCATTCACAAAAAATAACATCAATACGTGAGCAACCAACCTTCCAATTTCCATGTCACTACATACTTCGCTACCACTAAAAATTTAAAGCAAAAAATAGGAGAAATAAAAAGAGGAAACCTCATTGACTTCTTCAGGAGGCAGCGGCAGGTGAAGATCCGAAGAGAACTGTTGAAACTTCGACAGATCGACTGCCAGTTCAATGCCGCACTGGGGACAATTGAAGCGTGACAAGCCATGGGGAACATTAAGCAAGGCCTTGCAGTGAGCGCAAGGCAGCTGTATCTTCGTCGGATCAACGCCGTATGCAGGAACATTACGCTGTTGATGAGCCTGGACCTGGCTGGGCTGCATCAGCTCAGGCGGCAGCATTTGCGGCAATTTGCAACTAGGGCACGCGAACTCCGTCAAACCCGGGCCCACTGTCAGCACCATCTTGCATCCCGCGCAACGCACCTGGCAACCCCCTCCGTTTCCTCCGGCAGATTGAGCTCGAGGTGGAGGCGGTGCCAGTAGAGGAGGCGGCGGAGGATGGATAATCGGGGGCGGCGGCGCCGATGGCTGCCCCATTTCGATTTATTCTATACTCCAAAAAAATTGAAAATGTTATTGAAATTGAAAAGAGAAAAACATTAATTTGAGGTGTTATTACAGTATTACAGGTATTTGGAGTAATCTGATGAAGACGGAGCAAAGGGATTTCGCGGTGTGTATGCGTTTCGACGTGCACGGTGCCGACTCTCGAGTCTTGACGCTTGATGTGTGTGCATGCGGAGTCACATTAGTTCAACGGATCAATTCAGTTACTATTTCTTTCTACCGGGCTTGGAGAATTTTCATTTGGTAATTACATGGTCACTACAGTTTTTATTAAATATATCTTATTTTAATTTTTGATTTCCTCGATTTTTCTCATTGTAATAATTATTTTTTAACTTTTTTTATTAAATAATTATTTTCAACTTTTCATTAATTAGTACGTCTTTATTTTCATATTTTGAAATAAGGGAAAAATATTATTTCGTACTTTCAATTTATTTATTTATTTTAAATATGATGAAAAAAAATTATTTTACGTCATTTTATCGGACTTTTGGACATAAAATGATTATCAATTACAAAATATGTTAATTGATGAATAATTTAAGGATAAGAATGACATGAAAAATAATTAGGGACATAAGTGCTATAATGAAAAAAAATTAAAAATTTTAAGTACAATTAAAATGTGATGCAAAAAATAAAAATTGTGATGTTAATATAATTAACATTTTTATATTATTTCTTTTCTTTCTCCCTTTATTCTCCTTATTAGAGGGGAATTTGAATTGCAACAAATATTTGCCTTTTTGGGCATCTTTTTTCGTTAAAAATGTATTTTGAAATAATATTTTGATTGAGAATTTATGGTTAAAAAAATTGATTTTGTCTATAATATTATTTTATTAAAATATATATGGTTGAAAATAAGAGAGAAAAATGTATTTTAGAAATAATATTTTGATTGAGAATTTATGGTTAAAAAAATTGATTTTGTCTATAATATTATTTTATTAAAATATATATGGTTGAAAATAAGAGAGAAAAATGTATTTTAGAAATAATGAAAATCAAGCATTAATTTTTTGTTCTTGTTTGAGAGAAATAATATTTTGTAAAAATTATAATTTGATAAAAATGAGTGATAAATAATAGATAGTAACTGTAAATTAAATATAATTTATTTTTAAATTAATATTTAATTTTGACTTTTAAATTATAATATAACCGATCAAACAAATTATTATTATTTTTAACCAAACAAGCATTCAATTTAAGGAAATTTTAATTAGTAAGACATTAAGAATGACTTGTTTCGAATCTAATAAATAAAGTTTACCTTTTCAAAAATTAGATATTAATTTTGATTTTATTTATAAAATAATTAATTAAATATATTTTATTAATTAAATATATTAGGGTCACAATATTATATATTTTGTAGTCACAATTATGTATTAATCACAATTACAGACGCTACAATCATAAACAACAAATTTTATAGTTCATAATTTATTTCTTGTTCACAAATTAAATAAATTGATTGATCACATATTATTTTTTGGTTACAAATCAAAAATTCTATGAGTCACAATTTATTTTATGTTCACAAAATATCAAATTAATTGATTAGAAATTATTTTTAGGTCACACATTATCAAATTATTGGTCACGGCTTAATAAATATTTATGGGTCACACCTTACTTATTGGTCACAATTTATCTATTTCATTGATCACGTATTATTCATTGGTCATACACCAACCACCACCACCACCACCACATGTACCAACCACCTTCTCAAATCTATTACAGTCAACGTCGCCGCCGTCACCACCACCATGACCACCACAACAACCATCTACACTCTACCATCGTCAACCACAACCGACTGCACCCAACATCTACACCATCCTTACCACTGCTGAACACCTCGACTACCACTACACCATCTCTACCACTATATCTCCACCACCATCGAACACAATTACCCGCATCACCATGACCATGCAAATAAATGGACACATTCTCCCCAACGCACGCCACCGTCACCTAGCACCGCACACCACCACCCACAGCATAGCACAACACAACACATACCACAGCCACCATTGCACACTGCATATAGCATACCACCACCACACATTGTACAACATCGCTGTCAAACACCACCGCTAAAGGTACGCCCATCAACTTACGACAACCGATCAACACCATTGCACACTACACACCGATCAAAACCAACACCATACCGTCAACACCACCGCACACAGTACCATACCCAACCACTGGTCAACGCCACTATACAACCACCACCACACCGCACACCACCACTGCACCGCACACACCATCGCACATAGCACCCAACCACACAACTGCACTCAACCACTGCACACAGCACCACTGAACCCAAACCACCACTACATCGCACCATCACACCCAACCACCGCACACCTCCACCATCACCGTAATCATAAAACCAACACACCATCACCACACCACAGAATCACCACCGAATGGACCTGCTCTTTCGACGGCACTCCTCTTTCAACGGCATGACAGAGCTCATAGTCAGCAGCGACGCCGTCCCCCCTGCAGCGTCAACGTTGGTCTCTTGTAGCGGTGCCAATCTTGCAGTCAGTGGAGAGAAGATGGAGTAGATGGAGAGATGATAGGAAAGCCGACTATTGTGTGAGAGAGAAAGAAATGAGCACTGAGAGATGTAGAGAGAGTAATGAGGGGAAAAGTAATTAGGGTTTGTGATGAATTTTGGTTGTATTAATAGTATTAAATATTTGAATTAAAATTTGATTTTTGTATAAACAAATTTTATATCTGATTTTTGAATTTGAATTTTAAAGATTATGATTTGATGTAATTACCACTCAATTTAATTATGAATTTTATGCTAGATTTTTTCAGTAGAGCCCAAAGTTGGGCATGATTTTTTAGTGTTGAGATTGCTCAACTATGATTGACACAAAGAACACTAAGCTTCTGTTTGTAGAATTAAAATTTAAATTTTTATCAAAGTTCAAATCAATAATTAATTTTAATCACAAATTTTTATGGGACTCACAACTTTTTAAACACAGATATCATCAACTTTTATCAAAATCTGCTAAAATATAATTTTAATCCATACCAACAGGTGCTAAATGCCACGTTCAAAAGTTATATTGTGATTTGTGTTATACATTATACAGTTCGTGCAAGGAGAGGGATTACAAAAGTTGATGAATTTTAATAATGTTTTCATCACCATTGTTATTAAGTGGATAAAAAGTTGAATGCTATTTCTTGTATGCATCAATAATAGTAAACCAAAACAAGAAATTTAGGCCCCTAAATTATCGATATCTTGGATTATAGTAGATTGTTTAGTAAGTTAGATTAAAAATATTGTTAACTTTACTATTACAGAGTATAAAAGGAAATTAACACGTAACATCCCTAAACAATGAAGTAACTGCACAAACCGTGCCTAATGTTCTAAAACTGACAGTTACCCTCTCAATCTATCAATTCAATGCGCAAATCATCCTTTTTAACATGATCCGTCTGCTATTGCCATTAAACCTACGGGTTCTTGTCATGTGGAATTAAAGGAAATAAAACTCGAGGAAAATATGGTGCACCCAATATCATGAACAATTGGAAGGAAAGGGAACGTCGCTTTCATCCTTTCGAAATTGGAAAAACTCTGAGACTCAAGGGATATATTAAGACCATGTATGAGCTCTGTTATTTAAAACTCATTTGCCCAAACTCATTTTCAACTACAAATTATATTAATAAAATAAATTTGCACGAAATTTTTTTTTTAAAAAATTCTCATTTGTAACCACGCATTCTTCAAAAGTTCATTTTATTACAAAATCTATTTTAAAAAATGGGGCTCAAACAATGGCTTAACCGTGAAAACTCCTAATTCTATCGGTCTAATCTGACTTCCAACCGAAACAAGGTACAGTCTTTTCTTCTTGCATTGCTTCATTTTTAATTCTTTTTTTTTTTAAAGGATATTTCTTCATTTATTAGAAGAAAACCCAACAATCATGTAAGTTTCGTTGCCGTTTCTCAGATTGTTGTGTTGAAATGAGAAGTCGATTTACAGGACCTACAATTCTCCACCACATATAGCGAGTGATTAATAAATGACTAGTTCCATATTTTCTTTTACTTTCTCGATTACATTTATATACTTTCAACGTCTTCTTCACTATCTTTGTTCATGGTTATATAATTTTATGTACTTTTGATTACAATACAGGAACCGGAAAGAATCTAAATTTTAAAGAGACTAAGCCCTTGTTTGTCTCGCATTATCATTTTCATTATTCTACTAATTTTCAATCACACATTTTTCAATAAAATAATATTTTTCATCACATCAATAATTTTTTTTACTTTTTCAACTACACATTCTCTATCGATCTACTATTTCAAAATACATTCTTTCAAAATAATGTGGTTCAAACACACCTTAAAATAAAAAATAACAAGGTTTTTATAGCGGATAATTCAAACCTCGGAAACTAAATGAACGAGAAAAGGAGAGAATAGCTTATCGTTCACTTGTCTCCTCTAGACTATAAGCTCTCTCTTCAACTTTTTCGTCTTCAAAATCACACCTTAAATTTTTCTTCAATATTGCCTCAATGCATGGTTTCGATCCTACATGTTCGACTTTGTCTAATTCTACATGTGTTATGATTCCCAACCGTATCAAAGGCACAAAATATAGCCTTTGTGTTGAGAAATTATGTTCAGAATCAATGAAGTATGTATGGAATGAAAGAGGAGGAAAACGGCAAATTCGTGGCCTATGCGACCGCATGGCCATCAACAGGGATTCAAGCCCCTGTTTCGAGTTCCTCTATGCGATTGCATAGAGTAATTTTTTGAATCGTTGGAGGCTTTTTTTGACCGTTTATTTTTTGAATTTCGTGGCTTTTCACTCAAATTTTGGCACTATTTCGTGCTTCTAGTCAAGGCTTATATATAGGAGATCCATGTTCAATGCAAAAAATGTATAAAAAACACTTGAAATCCATATATTATTCCAAAATAAAAGATCAAAAACTTGTTCTTCATCATATTCAGAATTTTCATTTGTGTTCTTCAAATTTTGGGAATTACACTTTATGATTGAGTGTTTAATCTTTACAAGGCTTGTTTAATCCTTCAAACCATTTGCCAGAAAAATCTTCAAGCATCATTTTCAATCTGTGAAGGGGCAAATATAGTTTGAGGACAGAGATCGCGCATTCGAGCCTTCAAATTTGATCCTGATTTGTTCATCTTGTTGCTGATTTTCTAGTTTGTTTCTTCTCCAACACTTTGTTTGGGTAGCTCAAATTTTACGTTTTTAAGAAATGTGATGGAAGGTTCTCAACCCCTCATTTCGTGCAAAAAGTACCAATAATGTCCTTGAAGGTCATCCAAAATAGACCAAACTTGGATGACAGTAATTTCCAGCTCGTACAAGCGAGATTTTTGGCCTGCACTTTTTTCCTCTAATCGCATGCATGTGCAAGCCATTTGTACTGCACAATCGAGGCCATGGTGCCAAATGGTGCTGAAATCAATAAGAAAGCATTATTGGACCCCCCGGCATCGACTTTGCTTTTGTTCACCTGAGATTGGGCATAATGTTGGTAGTTGCTAAAGATCATTGAATGAATAAATTAATGAATCGAATAGAGTGACACGTAATGATTTGCATAATTGATTTAAATATTTTTAAAACAACTTATCTTGTTGTTTTCTGTAATAATTTCGTTTATAGTAAAATGAATTGTCGTTCAATTTATGTTATAATTCCCGGCTCGTGTTTTAAAATAAACCGCTAATTACAAGTATGCATTTAGGTTATATGATTGGTTAATGATCTTGATAACAAAAATTTACTTCTTAAGTTTTATACAACAGTATTCACAGTGACAAGGAAAAATGGTTTCAGTCCATTGTTTTTTATTTTCAGTTTTTGCTTCACCATAGAGAGAGCAGTCAAAGATAGGGTTTGTAATGATTAAAGTGGTTATATGATATTATCTTTACCCACTTGGAAATGAAATTTTACGGAAAGTATACTAAAGATTAAAGAGCACTGAACACAACCCAAAAATTAAAAACCAGTAAAGAAAAGTAGATGTGTCGAAATGAAAAAGATAAAGCAAAACATGACGAGGTGATATGTAGTTTTGTTCAGCCCTTCAACTGGTTGAACGATAAAAGTGTTTTTCTTCTTCTTCGGGATGTGATAAAGTTGAAGGAATCATATAATGGAGCCCATTGCAAATATGAAACCAGTACTAAATAATAAAAGTTTAAGATTATAAGATCTTTAAATTTAAAAATTGTTTCATAATATAAACACGATTTTCTTATTGTTCTGCTTTTATGTAAGGCTCTTTGTTTTTGTTTACGAGTATGAAATTAATGGTGTATTCACACTCAATATATTTTACACTTGATTAATGATATATACGATGATTATTTGGTAGCGGCTCAATCTCGAAGTTATTTCATCGAGTTAAATTAGGGATCCTGAATATGAGAACTTGCATGTTACTGATTTTAGAATATATATGTAAAAGTTGTTACACTAAATTGAACAAGATTAAATAAGATAACAAAATAATGAACTATTATATACATAAATGTGCTACTTCTTACATATACTCGATGTACTTCTATATGAAGAACACAAACACAAGATTAAATATATCTTTAATTCCCAAAATTGCTAGCTAAAAACGAGGACATATTGCAAGAGAATTCAATAATTTATAAACTCAAATAACAAACAACTTAAGCCCTTGTTTGATTCAACTTTAAAAATTATTAAAATTTTATGTTTAAATTGACAATTAATTTTAACTACATATTTCATGAGAACAACTTTTCAATTATTCATTCTATCAACTTTTATCAAAATTTACTAAACTCATATTTGACAACCATACTTTTTGGGAAAAAAAAAAAAAAGAGAGTTTTGAATAGTAATTTTTAAGAGAATATGTGGTAAAAGTAGGGAATTTTCTTATTTACGTGGAGAATATTTTACTGTGTGAATGTGTTAGAATTTGAGTGTGATCAGAATTTTTTGTTGAATATAATTGAGAGTTTTAATTAAAGTGCACATTAATTATAATCCTTTTTGAAATACAATTATGAAATCTCATTCAACTTTCTTAGCAAATTCTAATTAAATTTCTACTTGGAAGTCCACTGAGAGTGAAAATTTGTGTTGGACTTAAATAAGACTTTAGAATAAAGAAAAACATCACTGGAAGGAGTTTGAGTTGGAGATGAGGTGTCTAGGCGCCGACCGCTGTAAATAAAACAACAAGGCCGGAGCCGTGGCGTCGAGCCTCGGTCTCGAAGAGTGGTGTTGCGGCGTCACTTGTTCTGTCCACTTCACTATTTTTGTCTCATTTTTCATTTTCGACTCCTTTTTTGACATTCTATTTCATATACAACTTTATTATTAGGGTTTGGACGTTCCCCTATTTGTTCCCCATGTACTTTTGGTCCTTCATTATGATTTTGTGAAAAGTTAGAAATATTGTAAACGCACGATCTTTGTATTATTTTCATATCTTGTGATCAATTACTTCAAATTGTGGTTTAATCTTTTATTTTTTTCCACAACAATTTGGTAATAAAACATTCTAGTCCACAACAGAATGTATAGTTGAAAATAAGTATAAAAAAAAAGAGTTTGAAAAGTATGATTGTCAAATAAGGGCTAAAAATCTAATTTTTATCTAAACCAAACATGAGCTAAATAACAATCAACTACACTTTTAACTTCCATTTAATAAAAATTATATATTATTTAAAAATGGTCAAATTTTATTTTTAACTTCATAATTCGATTGAGTTATAAATATCATCCACAACTCATTTTTATCTATTTATGAATTCTTCTCGAGGAGGCTTAATTTATAAAATTAAAACAAAATCTAGGAAAGTAATCTAAACAAATAATAGTCCTTTTTAATCCAACTGTACTGGAGCTAAAATATATAAATAATAACTTAATTAATTAAGTAAATTAGTACATAATAATATCTACTTAATAGTCGGTTTTGTGCACGATTGATCAAAAATAAATATTTTACATCCAATCCATATATAATGAATCCAAAATATCGAATTATATTATTATTATTATTAATTTTTGTTGTCGATCTTCCAGGTAATTTATTAGCATAATTAACTCATTAAATTACATGTCCCACAGTTGGGGGATTTTTTTAATTGGTCAAACTTATTATTTGGCCTATTCATCAAAAATCAATTTTACCCTTAATGAAATGAGTTATTTTATTTTGCATCTTATATCCTTATTTTTAGAATATTTTTAAATTAGTAATGTCTTCTATTTTGAATTTCATTATATAATTTCATCATATGATCTAATAGATTAGAATAATCTCTTACATATTGTTCAAGTTTTTCATTAAATTTATTATATTCTTCAAATTCTATGTTGGTATTTTCTGATTTTTGAATATTATTTTTTATTTTTTCTAATAAATTATCTAATCTTTTAATTATATATCCTGGCATATTATAATGTGGATAAAGTAATAATATCAAAACATTTAAACATGATTAAATTATGATTTTTTTAAAACCAAACATTATCATATTAATCCCTGCGATTCTCTTAAGATCTTAGAAAAATTCGTTATAATTTTAGCAAAAACTAGTAGTTTTAC
>CAIGRN010202311.1:0-11393 GCA_903798345.1 Fraxinus anomala | reverse complement strand
TACCCTCAAAATTTGAGCTTATGACCCTTAAAAATTCATTATCGATCGATAATGGAGCGCAAATTAAGGCGTAAAATAAGGATGGTTGAATTAAAAGATTAAAAAATGGATTAACATTTTAAAACGATGCTTGATCGTGCCCCCGACTTTGGATTTTGCAGAATTGTAAGAGAATATAAGATAAATGCGAGGACCTATTGGGAAGAGAGAAAAAAGAAAAAGAAAAAAAATAGTAATGCTATTTAACACCATTGATATTAAAATATCAGTCTAAGTCAGAATTACAATTAAATAAGTTACTCAATTTCAATTTTCATTGAGCAAATCACATAGCACTATCTAAATTAGTGTTATAGCATCAGTGGTGTAAGACAACATTATCCAAAAAAAAAATTAAGACTTAAACAAATTGACTGTGGATAAAGAAATTGTGGTTTAAATTGTTTGATGTTGAGAGACACTCACATATTATTCCTGTGGGCGTGTATATATATAATATATAATTGCAGCCACCTTATTCTTCTCTCTCCGTTTGTTTATTCCGCTGGCTTTGCGTGTATGTATATTTTGATTAAGCCACAGCCCAATTCCTTTTTAACTCCCAACCAGTCGCAATCCCATCTCTTCCTCCAAAGCTGCCCAGTCTTCCCCCTTCCGTCCATCCGTGTGTATATAAATATAAATATAAATCTATAAAACCTAATTTTTTAACCCAACAAAAATACCAAATTGAAGCCCAATTAATTAATATTTGCTTTCCAAATCCCTAACTCTTTCACTCGATGCAAGTTAATCATCATACTTTGAAGTTTGCCATTTTTCGCCATCTTTTATTTTCTTTCTTCAATTCATTTTCCATTCAAAGAGTTTTACCTATTAAACATAAAATACAACAATTTAGAATATATTTTGTTAAGAGAACTATCAAATGTTGTTATTTTAACTCCCGAATAAGTATATAATCGAAAGTATTCCTTATTAATATGATCAAAATATATATACTCAATTTTAAACTATGTTTTTCATGTACATAGTACTAATTACTTAGGAGCAATAGTATGAGGAATGACAATCATTGCATGCTTGGTAAAATCGGTTATTAAGTACTAGAAAATAATAAAGAAAAAAATGTTAAAAAATTTGTTCATGGTACTCATTCAGTAAAATATTAAATTTCAAGTACACACTCACATAGGAAATTGATAATTAAAAAAATAATCAAAAAATAAACATTATTGAATATTTGGGATGATATACTGAACAAGATTGCTTAGAATTAGAGAAGGAAAATGCGTAATTTAAATTTTTACATTTTACATTATGTAAATTCGCTGAATAGACTTATTTGAAATTTTCTACCTGAGGAGTGTTATGTCTAGACGTCTTACTAAACAATTTTTTTTTTATTATCCCGTCTAATATTGTTAGTCGAGCATACCAAACATATTGTATTAACTCTTAACACGTTTTGAAAACTCCGACTGCAATGTTTATTAGCTGTTTTCCAAGAACATAAGCAGTTGGAAGATGGGAAACAAAAAACCCCACCCCCCCCCCCCCCCCCCACCAATTACATCAATTCGACTGTAATTAAATTAATTAATTAAGCTAAAACTTTGTTGTCGGAATAAACGTAACACCAATTACATCAATTCGACTGTAATTAAATTAATTAATTAAGCCATCAAAAGCATACCTTATCTTTATGAACGATAAATATATACAATAAATTGAGTAATAGTAATTTGACACCAGTGATGGTTAATGTTCAATGCATTCAATTGTTTAACAATTTTTATTTTTATTTTCAAAAACATAGTACCTAACTAACATTTCAAAAAGAAAATACTAATGACATACATAATTGAGACGGTGGAAATGTAAACAAAATTATTGTTGCATACAAGATTCTCTGACCCACAACCCTTCTGGCTCAGAATTATTTGAAGTATACTGCCCTGTATTATTGGAACCGGTTTGATTACTCTTATCAGTTCCAAGATATCCCTCAAGCATTGGCGGCTGTCTCTCTCTAATTCACAAGATCCCAACTGGTATATCGATACTGGTGCGTTTGCTTATATGACCGTTGACGCAGGTAATTTCAAAAGTCTTACTCCTCACTTTGGATTTTTACTCATTCTTGATATATTATGTAGGAAGTCGGACTAAACAATATTGTGTGCGTGTTCTTTATAAACACTAATATCATATTCAGTAGAATTATGCTATTTGTATCATTTGTGGTACACTTTGATTTACCCGATCCCACATCCTCTCTCACATGGAGATGAGTCACACATCCAATAAATGCGTGGGACCCGACCCCCATGTGAGGGATGGAGTGGGATAGGGTAAACCAACATGTACTCCAAATGATACATGTAGCAAGATTGTATTCGGTATGTAGTGTTGTTGCCTATGCCCCACATCATAATATATATGATTTGACTTATTTTTCTTCTTGAATCCAGTTCAGTGATGTCCCCTATAGCAGGCAAAAAATGCAAGCAGTTTGAAGACGGGAAGCAAGTTCGGGTTGTTGAGGATAAACTTGACAACCATTATTATATCTAACCCTACAATTGATAATAAAAAAAAAAAAAAAGGAGAATCTCATTAAAAAGCATAGGAATCCTTCCCATACCATGTGCACATCTTAATCAATCACCCTAAAAAGAAACAACAAAATCAATCAACTAAATATAATTAATTAACTTTCCAGCTCTAGGATAATCTCTTTCTCACTCGAGATGTAATTTCACGATAAAATTCCATTAAATTTCAAGCACATATTTTTTCAAGAATTGCTATACTAAGGCTGAACGAAAAAGGGAGAAAAAAAAAAGTAAGGGTGCGTTTGGAGTTTTTTCTACCTAGTTTCCTACTTTTATACTATTAGATTGATAATTTTTTTCATGGAAAATATTTTCTTTAAGGGAAGGTAATTTTTATTTTCCAAATAATTCACTCTCTCTTTCGCTCTCATCTGCCCATCAATAAAAAATGGACAAGTATAATATTTTCTTGATTGAAAACTAAATCAATTAAACACATTTAATTAATAATTTCTGTACAAATAATTTCTAAGCAATAAAATTGTCTATTTATTTTATTTCTATACAAATTTCATTTTCACAATCAAACGCAGCCTAAGTGGAAAACGTGTGCAAACAGCTAATGGAAATTAACAACAAAACAGACACCTAACAGATAATGGAAATTAACACAAACAACAAAGAACTACTCTTACAAATGTTTACATGGTCCAAAATGTAAAAATATACACTTGTGCCATTCTACTAATAAAAACTCTTCTTGTTGATTCACTCACGAAGTCGAGAAAGATATAATATTTGAAAGAACAACTTTTCATGATTTTTTATAATCAAATTCAACTGAGGCCATTAAGGCTTATATCGACTAAACTCCTAGATAACCAATAACTCCAGACGATGATAAAAAATAAAAGATAAATCTAAATGGAAGTATAATTAGCAAAATTATCCAGAAAACAATAAATGCATTTTGCTCATTGGGCTGTTCCAAATCAAACTAGACGCAAAATTCTCCAAAAACGGATACTTCGACAAATTACTTCGTTCAACCTCAGTCCAACTTTTTCATGAAATCTTTTTCTTTATTGTATTGCATCATCATGTCACAAGTTAGACAGAGCAAGATTATGTGCTGCTCTATCTATACACTAATACCATATTTGATATACGATATTAGACGATAAGTCATGCCCAACAACATAATAAATATTATTTGACTGGTTTTCTTATTTAATCCAATCCTATAGCTGATAAAAATACTAGTAGTTCGAAGATGGGAAACAAGATCGAGTTGTCGGGATAAACTTGACAACTATTACTTTAATTAAACTTTGATCAAAAGTCTAATTAATCGAACCATATAATTGATAAACAACTCATCAAAAGCATACTGATCAAGGAATCCTTCTCACACCATGTGCATATCTTATCCAATCACCCTAAAAAGAAACAAAATAAATAAATAAATAAAATAAAATCAACTAATTATAATTAATTAAATTTCCTGCTCTAGGAGAATCTCTTTCTCACTTAAGAGATGTAATTTCATGCAAAATTCCATTACACTTCATGCACATAATCAGGCATAATTTTTCAAGAAATGCTTTAATATGGCTAAAACAAAACAAAATAAAATAGTAAGTGGTGAACATGTGCAAAAAGATCATGGAAATTAACACAAACAAAAAAATTGACGCAGAACGGAAGACGAAAATNTCAGGCATAATTTTTCAAGAAATGCTTTAATATGGCTAAAACAAAACAAAATAAAATAGTAAGTGGTGAACATGTGCAAAAAGATCATGGAAATTAACACAAACAAAAAAATTGACGCAGAACGGAAGACGAAAATTTACGAACGTAAATCTGAAGAACCAAATTTGGAATCCACCAAAGAAACGAAATTTTATATTAATCAATAATGATCCGAAAAACGTTCAAAACCCTTTAAATAGGCGTTACAAGAAACCCTAAAAATATAGAATATTAAAACATTCCAAAAATAGCGAAAATCTAAAACGGGAAATATTCAAATTAATTATTTGAAGGCTTAAACGAAGGAATTTGGCTAAAATCCTGAGATCTCGGTTGCCCCGAGTCCAATTTTTCAAGCCGTGTCCAATCAACCTGCCAAATTTCAGCCCATTTCGACACCGTCGCGCCAAATGACCAAATTGCCCCTGACGCGATATTTCTTCGTCAATTTCCTGTCCAGCACTTCTTCAAACTCCAAAACTAGTTGTCACATCAAAAATACGCCTAACATTTTGCTTAAATGAAAGAGAAATTTCAATTTTAACCATTAATTTACAAAAACTATGATTAATTAGTTAAATGTTATGGGTTCTTTGATTTCTCTTTTGGAATATTCTTGCTTTTAGACAATTAACTTTGATTTATGATACGTGTAGGTGTCATTTAGACTTGATTATACCTTTAATGAAAAAGATTAACAAGGGCTTGCCTTCAAATGACGAAGATTGAAGCCACATTTCCATCGATTTGGATTTTTCCGCACCACATTTAATTGAATTATTTTGCCTGTAGTTCCATTCGAAGGATTTTCCCTTTTAAGAATATGACACTCCTATTTTTTATGACAAGGTTGATTAGCTTAGCCATTAACCTCAATATTCGAACTTATGACAATTAAAAAGTCATTCAAACTTAACCCATCTTCGATCGATTTGTGTGTATAGTCAATCTAAATCTTTTGGTTGGTTATTCTCCTCACCCTCAATAGTCAATTATTTATCTCTCTCGCATGTGATACATAGCCCCTAGGCTAGGCAAAACTCCCTAACCGAGTCGAATGATTCTTCTTAAATTAAATACTTGAACGAATTTTTGAATCGAGAACTAACATGTTTGGTTCAGTTCTCAATTCTAGACCAAGAACCGAAAAACTGAATTCTCTAATTTTTTTTATTTTAAATAAGTCAAATTATTTTCTTTTTTCTAAATAAATTTATTAACTAATTAATTTATCTCAAACCCATAATATGATTTTACTATTTTCAATTTCCAATCAAGTCCAACTTAATCAAATTGACATAAGTTTTACCAAAATCTCTTATTCTATCGAGTGTCGTTTCTGTCGTTCTATTATTGTGAATTCGCTATCTTTCTCTCCCTATAATTTTAACAGAGAAATATATAGTTTTTGAAAGTAGTTTTCACTCTACACTATAAGCAGCATTCTTCCCTAGTAATTTGTTGCCTAAACATTGGTGATGAATCTATTTACTCAAAACTAGATCCACACTACAATGTAGGTATTCTTTCCCCAGTAATCTGATTTTCATGCCAACATTAAAAGACAAATTATTTTACATCATGAAACTTATAAGCTTGTTTTTTTTTTTTATGTACAACATAAGCTCGGCTACTTTAACGGTGAATTTTATGCTTTATTTCGTATTTCTTTAGCCCAGTTTCCTAAATACATTAAGAAAAAGGTTTTTGGATCCCTAACATGAAGATAATTTATTTGATTGGCTATCAATAAAAGTTACATTCTCAATATACCAGAATTGTTCCCTTATCAGGCACATTCAAGTTACCTATGTCGCAATCATTTATCCTAAATGCCAGTCTACTGCGCTAGTTTGTTGTTCTCCTTATTTGAAGTCGATTGATGTTTTGTGGATGAATTGTACCATATGCTACTTACAGGACTTTGCTATCAATATTTGGTCAATAAAAATGATTGCCCCACTTGTTATGAGTTAAGTTGTATGTTGCAAGAGGTGGCAAACGAGTCGAGCGGCTCGTCGGTTCGATCGCTCGGCTCGTAAAAAAAGAGCCACGAGCCGCTCAGGCTCGTAAAAAAGACGAACTCGAGCCGAGTAGAGGCTCGGCTCTTTTTTGACGAGCGACTCGTCAAAAAAAAATTTTTTTTTTTAAATCTTTTTTAAAGGTTATACCTAGTTTAAAATATAAAAAAAAAAAAAAATTTTTTTTTTTTTTTTTACGAGCTCACGAGCCGAGCCGAACTTGGCCCACGAGTAACGAGCCGAGCTTCGGCTCGTGACGAGCACGAGCCGAGCTCGTGCTTATACGGCAGCTCGGCCGATTGAAATCTCTATATGTTGCTATCAAGAGCTCACTACCAATACTTGGTTAGAACAAAAGATCAATTTCTTTGAAAAATGAAGTTGCAGTTTATCTCGTCGTAGTCGAGTTCTATCAGCCTGAAGAGAAATGATTGGAATCCTAATAAATATATTATTTAATTTATTTTATAAATTACATATTTATTTTAGGAAACATAATTAGATTTTTCTAGTATTTCATTCGTTTACTTTCCAAATTGAATACTTATTTTAGAAAATATAATTATGGTTTTATTTAATAGATTTTTTAGTATTTTTCTACTTAAAACTACACTAGTTCAAACCCTATTTAAAGGAACTTATGCTTTATAATAGTTAAACTTTGATATTGAATAAACTTATATTTTCTCCCTTTAAATTCCCTATATTCTCTCACTCTCTTCTCTCTCTGTATCTCTCAATCTCTTTCTTGTTTGATTGTGTCTTACATCAATAGTTCATACGACATGTACATATATAACTTAGATTAGTCCCCAAAGTTCAGGAAGATGGTGAGTAGGAGATCAATGTGTATAAACTAGCTACCAAGTCTTCTTAAAACCAACAGGATCTCACTTTCTAACTTTCAGGGCCTTCGAAGACGACTGCACGATGCATTCAGTATTCCAAATGAGCAATGCCATAGGATTACTTTTAATGTTTCCACTTAAGTACTTTTTCGCGTTTTCTGTTCCAATTTTCAGGCCGGTACCTTAAAGAACTTCCACTTGACTCCAAACATCCAAAATATCTCTTCCTGTCATTTCGTTGTTAATGCAAGGTTCTGATGATGTAAATGGGAATTCTGAGTGAGGACGAAGTAATCTGGTATGTTCCATTAAGACTGATTCCTCTTTACAAATGCCAAAATATCTTCATGACACTCATTTGAAACTATGACAGGATCACTAGACCACAATACTACATACACGAAACTCATTGTAAATGGCTACCATAGTTAACAGATTTGAATTGAATTCGTATATATATAAAGTTTGTCTTGCAACAGATTTTAACAGCTCAGGACATCAAACCTCTTGGATTCTATGCAATCTTTTTTTCTTGTAATTTGTTATTTCAGTTTTATGTTTAAATGGAGCTGGTTGTATTCCTAAGCTTAATGCCAAGAATTTTTTTCTCTTTATGTCCATTTCTCCTCTATTACAACTAAATGAAGTTCAAAATGATTCATTTATATAGAAATATTCTTTTCCAAGAATGAAGGAAATTAACATTAGGGATGAATATAATGTACTAGGAGAGGATTAAATATGTATAGAAAACATTCGTAGACAAGTAAGTGTGATTGGGGGTATTTAACAATTACCACTTGTGGACATCTTTGAGATTTTGAAAACCTTGAGGATTCTACGAGGGCCATCTTTGAGATTTCGGGGCTTTAAGAATTAAGACAAACTTTATATGAGACCTTGATTAAATAATTTAAAATAAATTTACATAAAATAATTACATACAAGTTTTTGTACTAAATAAAAACATCCAATGTTAAAATAATAATAATTTAAAACTTTAAAAAATCACTTTATATTTACTCTTCCAAAATTTTCAAGGAGGAGAAGGTTGAACTCAGTTTTGGTTGGAGTTACACTTCGTCAATTACGAGAAACGAAGGTAGAGCAACATGTATACTGACTTCCAAAAAGTGGAAATTAAAAATTACTTGGGCCACATTACAAAAAGGTTGGGCCGGATTTAAACAAAAAAAAAAAAGAGAGAGAGAGAAAAGGGCAACTTATAGAAATACCCATTAAATTATATTCTTTTGAAAAATTATATAAAAAGTGTTTTAAAAGTACTGTATAATGTCAAATGAGACTTTTAACAATATTATTAAATTCAGCCAGTCTGGTCGATTTGATCGATAGAACGGAGAACCAAGCCATAAACCAAGTCAATCTGTTCAAAACCTGTTGAACTAGCCGGTTTAAGCATAAAAAGGTAAACCGTTGGAGGTTGTACCCATTTTGCTAATAAGTAATGTTAAAGGGGAACAATATATAACTCCTACGTATAGCAATCACGTTTCACAACTAAAAAACTCCTTAAAATATTTCATAAATCATGTGGTAATAATAATAATAATAATAATAATAATAATAATAATAATAATAAATTAAATTTAAACCCACATATTCACCCCACCCCATCCCAAAAAAAATTTAAAAATTGACAATTGGACCAGAAAATTTCTAAGTCACCGTATGTAATAAAGTCACTGACATGTGTTATCTGTGACTAAGTATGATCAACTTTGTTTTCAATGTAACTAGTTGTGATTAAATTTGTCTTCAGTGTTACTATTCGTGACCAAGTCAATCTTAACTGTGACGATATGTAACCAAGTATAATTGTTGTCCATTTTTATATTCTACAAGTATACGAATCGTAACAAGTAATAAAGTGACATATGAGTTCTGATATCGTTCCCACAAGAACTACTATCTAATAATTGATTCAATTATTTTTAATTTTAATTTGATCAAAAACAAAAAAAAAAAAAAGTGTGTATTTTCTTTTTGTGATTTTTTATTTTAAATATACTAAATCAAATAAAAGTAACTTTTATATTATGTTTTAAGTGTTAGGATTCATGAGTTTACCATAATTATCTTCTTAATCTCAATTACCAAGTTTTATACAATTGATTATGTTTACGTGATCGAATTCTTTTAATGTATTCAACTTACCCCTCTCGAGATCTCATTGAACCTATTTAACTAATTCAATCACATAACTCTATGTGAATCAATATTAGTTAAACGCACTTAAGTTCTAACAATTCATGTAACGATCTCAATAATTAGTGTAAGTATATCTACGTTTTATACTAATTACTTGCTTTTACTACGTGGTCTAAGCAAATAATCCCCATCTCTACGTTGTTATTGCTCATGAAATCAATGAATTAGTGGCCAATTAATTGAAGCATTAAGAATAGAAGTAAAAACAATTCACACAGTCAATTTGAAATTTAAAACTTTTTAATTAAAATTAAGGTTCAAAACTAGGTTACAATCATTCATCTTTACTAAATACTTAATTACACATCGTAGGAGAATAAAAATACAAGAAGGAATTAAAGTACGTCATCGGGTATTAGGAAAAAAACGAGAAAAAGATGAAGATCTTGTACGTCATCGGGTATTAGGAATTAAAGTACGTCATCGGGTATTAGGAAAAAAACGAGAAAAAGATGAAGATCTTGTACCAAGATTCCGCCTTCTTTTTGTGAATTTTGAAACTCTAACTCCTTGATTGATTTCTTGATTTTTCCCTCCTTTTGGTTTGAATGAAATATGTATAATGAATACCTCTAACCTTGGCTTGAATATATGTGTCTAATGAAATCCTACAAGCCTCCTTTAATTGTTGGACTATGTTGTGTATTTATAGAACAAGATTAGACAAAGTCTTTGTTCAAATTGATTTCCACCAAAAAGTTTGAACTGGTTTCCACCAAAGAGTTTAATAAATATTCCCTCCGTCCCATTTATATAGGGTCACTTTCCTTATTTTCTTGTCCCTATTTTATAGTCTTGTTTCTTTATTAATAATGTTTTGTTTTGTTCATTTATTAACATATCCTTATTTCTTTACCACTTTCAATAATAATTTACTACTTATTATTGATAATTAAA
Source organism: Fraxinus anomala (assembly GCA_903798345.1). Lineage (NCBI taxonomy): Eukaryota > Viridiplantae > Streptophyta > Magnoliopsida > Lamiales > Oleaceae > Fraxinus > Fraxinus anomala. Next base: position 1,082 of record CAIGRN010202311.1, on the reverse strand, counting down.
TAATGGTAAACTAAGAAATTTATTAATAGAAATTGTTTTTCCAATAACATTAAATAAATTTCTTAATCCGCGTGAAAAACAAAACAAATCTATATAAATGGGACGGATGGAGTAAAAGGAAACGAATTCATTTTCCCAAATGAACTCATTTTCTAATATAACTTTATTTCTTCATCTTGTAATATTTGCGATTAAGTTCTCTTCGTTCTCAAGTCATAAAAGTTGAACCGAGACAAGTTTCAAAGTTCACAATTTAATCCTCAAAATTTTCAAATGTTGAATTTAACTCTTGAAACTTATGAATTTTTACCGAATGCTCCATTAATACTTTCAATTGATCTCTTGCAATCTGGATAATCTTCAGTTGCTTCAAATCAATTCCAATTAAACTCCAAATGGCCTCTTTTCACATAAAATGTATCCAAGTTGGGATTTTCCTACAATTAATATAATTTACTCAAATTAAGTAGATAATCTCTCAATTATATATATATATATATAATTGCACTTATCAACAACCGGTCACAATTAACAATTGGTCACAACCAATCACATTAAACACATATTTGGTCACATATGGTCTCTACAAATAAATATGCATACATCGCAGACCAACACCACAATCCACAACCACCATCACCTCCAATACACCACTACTACTACCTTCAACTCAAATTCACGACCATAATTACTACATTCACTGACGTGTTATCCGTGACTAACTGTGATCAAATTTGTCTTTAATGTAACTGTCTGTGGCAAGTCAGTCTAATTTGTAAACGTATGTAACCAAATCACATGCAGTCACATTTAACATAAATCTAATCACAGACAGTACAATGAAAATAGACTTGTTGACGCCTGATTTTCACCGACACCATTGCTCCGGCGCCACCACCACTCCTAACAACGTCAAGAATAAGACGCACACCACCTTACCAGGACCACCACCAACAACATAACCACCCCACATATTAGAAAATCACCAACCAAGCCTCCACTAACAACAAAACACCCACAAATCTATTTTGTGCATTAAAAGTCATTCGAATACAATGATTTGATCAAATGTAAAAATGACT
>CAIGRN010202284.1:0-10997 GCA_903798345.1 Fraxinus anomala | reverse complement strand
TTTTTGTTTTTGTTAGTTAATTTGTTTGATTTGTTAATTGTTATATATGTTTTATAATTTATAAATTATGTTTAACAGTTTAGGGTTTAGGAATTTGTTTGTGATTTGTGAATTGAGCCTAGTTTTTAGATTTTGAATTTTGTGAATTTGAAACTTGGAGATTTTGTGAATTCGAGAATCTAAGAATATTGTGTAGATTGTTGCCGAATGTTAAGGTTTATGATTTATGAAAATTGTGAATTTGAGAATATTATCTTATTTGCGTTAATGAATAATGATAATGACAAATTGAATATTTGCGTTAATGAATAATTTGAGTTATAATTTTGATTTGTGAATTGTGATTGAGAATTTAGGTTTTGGGAAATTAGGAATAAGTGAAAAAAATTAATGGAGAAGATGTTGAGCTCAATTAAACCATGTGTAGATTGTTTTTTAATCAATTTTAATTAAAAAATAAATTGGGACATTTTGCAGATTATAGAGCGATTTTTTCAACCGAAGCGAAAGTCTATACCTATTCTTCTTCGTCTAGTTGTGCATCTAGTCCCGCCATTGATTCTCGTCGAGCACAAGAGTTATTTAATTTTTAATATTATTTAATTAAATATTAATAAACGATCTCGTTCTTACGATCACTGATTGTTAACATTGATTGGTCAACGTCCGTCAGGGTTGAGCTGCAAAGTTGAGTCCGCCACTGGCTGTCATATAGACTGGTGTTAAACATAAGTGGTGTTAAATATCGTTACTCAAAGAAATAAAATATTTTTCAGGGCTATTTCTTAATAATTTGTTTTGCAACATGAGACGGGATGTATAATGCATTGCTATTGATTCATATATCCCCTTGTTCTTTAATAGTTCTCTCTCTCTCTCTCTCTCTCTCTCTCTCTATGTACAAGTTAGGGGGTATGAGCAAAAACTGTTGAACCAAACCCAAAAATCTCCTTTTCAAAATTGTTGGTTTGATTCCATGTTGATCCGTCAATAATTTGGTTTTTGAACCGTGAGTTTTCTAATAAGGCAAGATCAATTTTTTATTTGGATTCTCTTAATTAATTTACAAAAATAATTATGGATCTGCTGAATCGTGGATTGTTTAAATGAGCAGAAAAAAAAAATGGTGAATGGTTTGTCATGTTCCTACACTATGACGGTTTGTTAAAATTATTTTGTTGTTTTCATTTACGACTAATGAATTATATGTGCTTGTACGATATTATGAATACCTAAAAATTTTAGCTGGGAATTTCAGAGCAAATTGAAAAACAAAATATTTAAGAAAATCGCGATTTAAAACCAAACAAAACCCCAAGAACACAATTTTGATTAAAGTTTGCGATTTTATCGAACTATATATTGTTAACGGTTCAGTTCGATTCGAATCGGTTTGATTTGAAATACTTCCTTTAGAAGTTTTTTAGGCTTTATTCTTCTTCTACGTAACTGAGGCTTAGTATTTCTTTTGAGGAAGACATGACAAGAGTCATCTCAACCATACGCAATTTGTATATTATTGTTAACTTGCCTCACAATTGCTTTTGATGTCCTCCGTCTAATTGTAATTTTTTCAAGTCTTCTCTTATAAAAATACACTTGGACTACATTGCTGTACCACTTGAACTCTCAATGAGCATACACAACCAAGTATTAGTAGTAGAGGTGATGGGCTAATGAACTTCTATCGTACTTGTAAAAAAAAAAGTTGATTTTAAATTTATTTGTTTCCTTAATTTAGACGAGCAAGGGACACACATGTTCTCAACGAGCGTACCATATGTTAGACTTTTACAAAACTAGAGACTTCGAGGTTGATTAAAAAAAAAACTCGTTAATTTTCGCCAATATTTACTTTTTATTAAAAATTTAGATAAACAGCCAAAAACGTTATTGGGGTGGATAAAAGAAATACTCTTTAAAATTAAACAGGATTATTCCGATAAATAATACTTAAACCTCAAGTATCTACAAAAAAATGCCGCCCACCATAACAAAAAATGGACAAAAACAGAAAGTACATATGAAATCAGTAGATTGTTCAAACATGTTCTGTGTCTGTGTGTAGGTAAATATTGATCAAGTTGAATATCTGTCAATATTGATCATTGTACTGTAGATATGATATCTGTCTTTGCATCTTCATTTGCTCATAGAATTTTGCTATAAACTGCTCAACTTTCAAATCAATTCCTTCGTCAGACGGCTCATAAATTTCTTCGTAAACTTGATCAAATCCATGATCATCATTTTGATCCTCTACTCCCTTTCTTAAACTCTTTCTGGGTACATCATTGGCATAAATTCTTTCCTGATCATCATTGAACTCAAAATCGTAATCAAAATCCACATGGGGATTAATGCAGGGAATGTGTGGCATCTTGAACCGGAGCGAAGAAGGGCGGTGCATTTTGACATGGATGATCGGAGTTTGATCAAAGGAGAGTTGACGCTCGCCGTAAATGAGGGCGCCGCTGCCGCCTTTTGAGTGGCGGAGACTCTTAACACACTTCTGAAGTAAGCTTAAACTTATGGAGAATTTGTTTCTGAATATGCCACCTTTTCTTTCCCATAAAAGGGCTAAACGAAGGATATTCCATGCTCTCCGAAGAGAATTTGATGAGCCCTTTTTCTGCATTTTCAGATTTTGTTCAATGTACATTCAAGAATATTTTGATCAAAAATGGGACAAAAATTGTAAAATTTGTAGGCTTTTTAGAATATCTTTTCTGTTCTGAGGGATTATATACTGATCATGGGCAGTAGAATGATGAATTTATAAGAAAATGAGTATTTGTTATGTACGCGTTATGGAGATAGGGTCTATAGGTTGGTGGGTATGTGGGAAAAGTGTTTTTGTTGGCCTGTGGGCGGTGGAAGACACGGCTGTACGCGGCCAGCAGCTCTGTTGTTTAGTAAAGTACCCCTCAGGGACAATTGCATTATTGGTCCACAATCTATTGTTTAAATACCAAGTTGATCTCCAGCCTTTGATGAAGAACAAGTTAATTTTCAATCATCCATTACGAATAGTGCGCTATGTACCATTATTCGTACTCCTCACTAGTCTTGGTGAGTTGGTGGTACTAGATCCCATCCTATATATGTCGCAGTTGGCTAACATTGTTCAAGCATAAAAATGTGTTAATAACTTTATTAGTCCATGTGACAATGACTTTATTGTTACATAAACTGCTACTCAACTAAATATATAACATGATTCGTTAAAAAAAATACATTCAACTTCATTGCACAATAAAGAGTTCATTCAGTGTCACCTAGATCAGTGGTAATCATAAGTTAATATACATAGCATTACTCATTCATTACAGTCTATTAATCAATCTCCAATTATGAAACATTTTTACGTTAAATTGCCAAGTAGCCCTATAGAAAGCATGCTACATAATAAAGTTGTAGACATTAACTGTTGGGTTGGAAAAGAAAAAACTTAACTTTATGGATTTGTATATATATAAGGGTTATGCGATGATTTAATGAGCTTTTTAATATTTCTAACATGGGTTATGCTAGGCGTACATAATGAGTGCTATGTATAAATAGCATTATCCTTCTAACATTGGTATATGATAATGCAGTAATAATGGCCAACTCGTTCTATTTTAAAGTTAAAAGACCAACTTGCTAGTTGAGCAATAGGATGGGAACCCGTACTGCAATTCTCCATATTGAATGATACATGAACAGCCAAGACAGTTTGTACCTGAAGTCAACAATCAAAAATAGAAAAATAATGAATGAAAACCTTCAAATATTTGCAGGAGATTTTTATATAAATTTCTATATTGAATTTGAATAGCAGTGTGAAAGGGGATTATAAAACTAGGGCAATGATTAGAAAATTGGACTTCCCTTTTTCCAGCCAAACAATTTTTTGTTGGGTTTTGGTAGCAACGTTACTATCACATTTCTCTCTCTGTGGATATCCTAGAAATTAAGGCCGTAGACCGAGTACAAGTAAACGTTATTTTTGAAAAAAAAAAAAATAATAATAATTAAAAATTCACTCGATACATCTTTTGATGTAACTAATTACTATAAAAATAGCCTTACGACTTGAGAATTACTCAAATGCTCTCGAAATTTATTTTCACAACTAAAAATTATTATGTACAAGCAGTTTTTTTTTTTTTGTAACGTAAACACATTTTTTCGACTGAAAAAATTGCATAGGTACTCTTGAAGTTTACTTTTCACAGAGAACTATTCTTTACGGGTTTTAAGGGAGAAGAGTATCTGTAATAGTTAGTTTTCTGGACTGACATCTATATAAATTGTTTTAATTATTTTTCTAATAATTTTGAAGTTGTATATAATTAAGACTTCCAGAAGAAGCAAGAGAATCCTATGAGCAGCCTTAAAACGCTCCTTAATTTCCTGTAACCCAACTGGCAGCAACAAAGAAATTGAAGCATTTTAATTTATATGTCAAACTTTGCCAACTAAGCAACTGGAAAAAATTAAGCTGGTGAAAGGGACCATCCAAGATTGGAGAAAAAGTTTAGTAGAAAATTAATGTTGTGGACCAATCCCCATTGCAATATGACTCGATTGGTAGACGTGTGTCTAAAAATTTATACGACGACATTTTTCTATTCAAAATTTTTTTTACCTATTTTTGGACCGTACAACTATAATTATAAGTGTAGTATGTTTGGACTGAATTTATAGAGTCGGGTTTTAATTGGACATAAACTTTATATCTTGATATTTGTATTTTCAGATTGGCATGCAAAATTTTGTATCCATTACTTTAATAGTCCTTGTAAAGCCCGCGTTTCAAAAATATTTTACAAAATACAGCTGCAATACTAAACTAAATCTTATTCTTATATATACTTATTATCGTCAATACAAATTATTCTCCGTCACTTAGTTTACTTTATTGCTAAGATTAATTAATGCTATTTCTAAGGACACTTGTGTAAAATTCAAATCAATGAAATCGGAAATCACTAAATTATATGTGGTGTTGGCTACTTTGTCGTTTAGATGCAAATTGGCCAAATATTTTCGATCAAAGCGATTAAAAGATGATGTATTGGTATATAGATTGAGGTCAAACGGGGACATGATCTGGCACAAACTATCAATCTAAGAAAGCAACACACATTTTCGCTCTAAATGGCCCTACTTTGCAACAAATTTTCTTGAAATGTGACTTAAAATATAGAAGCGATAAATCAAGTCATTAGTATTTGTTTAGAAAAATTATACGTTGTTGAAATTATTAAATGATATAAATGAATGGTGGATAAATGGATAGTAGTTGTAGGTGTAGAAGAGTTGAGCTCAACTAAACATTGAACATCTTTCTAAAGAATCCGTCATTCGAGCTTAGAAAATTGAGTGAACTCTTGAAGATTTGAAGGTGAGGCTGACCTGACCAAAGAAAAGGTCGAGATCAAGCTTAAGTGATCAAGTCCAACTAAACACTAAAGTCTTTTTGCTAGCATGACATCGAGGTCGAGCTTAGAAAGTTGAGTGAACTCTTGAAGATTTGAAGGGGAGGCTGACCTGACCAAAAAAAAGGTCTAGATCAAGCTTAAGTGATCAAGTCCAACTAAACACTAAAGTCTTTTTTTTTCTTTTTTTTTTTTTGTTGACGTAAGAACCCGCAGCCGCTACTCGCCAGCGGAGTCCCGACTACTCCGAAGGGGCGAAGGTTCGACCACTGTGAATGCTCATTAGGTAAACTCCGTTCCATGTGCAGTAACCCGCAAACCACACATAAGAAGTAAATCGCACTAGGTAAGTCCGGTGCGACGGGCTCGACCGAGAAAGTGTTGGTTGGAAATTCGAACTTGTGACCTTTGATCTCCACGTTCATCTGCTCCACCAACGCGGCCACCCCCAAAGGGTTAAACACTAACGTCTTTTTGCTAGCATGACATCAAGGCAAATAGCTCAACAAGGACTGGCTTATTCCTTAACACATTTTACACTTCAGTACAATATGAATTATGACATACATGTCGGAAATGTTAGTGTGGTGATAATTGAGTGACCACTACGGTTGCCTAATACGATTTTCAACTTCATCAAGTTCCAATATGATATGACTTTTAAGTTCTCCATCTGTATATATCCATCGCTTCTCCTTTTTACATAAGCACTCAAAAGTCAATTCACTTCAAGTATAGAAAACTTCTCTGGGCTGATATTGTTTTTGTTTGTCACTCATTATTTTCAAAATATTTTTCTCTTATTTTTAACAGTATATTTTTCAATAAAATAACATTAAACGTAAATCAAAAAATTTTCCTTATTTTTTAACTACATATTCTCCATCAAATCATTATTTTAAAATGCATTTTTTTTTTATTTTTTTTTACAAAAATGGGCTCAAACAAGCTCATGATTTGCCGAAATAGAAACAATAAACTTATTTCATTGTCGCAATCAAATAGGCAATATACCTTCAAGTAGACTAGAGAGTTATCTTTACGTCTTCTCAAGCAAATAGCACGAGACGTTGACGAGAAGTCACCTGGCATCAATATCACATCACTAAACTTCAAATTCAACTAAATTATTTTTTATAAATTTTAAATTGAGTAATGATATTCATCATTATCGATGTTAAGTACCAGATTAAGTGATAATTACATGACATTAAATGAATATTTATTTAAGAATAATGATATATACCACCAGTTTATGTACCATTGTATGACATGTTCACCTAGAGGTAAAATTAATTATATGATGCATTTAAGTGTACCTTTCATGTAATGCATTTAATACTACCTAAATTAATGTTGTAACATTAGTAATTCTTCATTTAAATGTAAAGTCACACGACTCATTTAATTAACTTATAAAATATAATCACTTCTCTAGTGTTCTGGTATCAATGATACTAAATAACATTATTCATTCGGTAAAGTGCAAATAAGTAATGTACGCAAAAAATGGAGTCTCAAGTCAAACTAATAGCAAAGCAAAGCAGCAAGTAGGCTGCATATATTTCTTCTCCAGTTATTTAGTTAAATAACTTAATAATGTTAAATCAATAACGTCTAACTCGAATAGCTAGTAGGTTAAAACCTTGAAATTATGTCTTTGTTTGAGTCTCATTTTTTTTTTATCAAAATGTATTCTTGAATAGTGATTTGACCTCATTTCAATTACATATTCGTCAATAAAAAATATTACACGCAAATTCAAAATTTTTTCCTTATTTTTTATTATAATGTTATTTATTATTATGATAATGAAATATATGTGATGTGATAGTCTATATGGGATAATAAGATTGAATGGTTCATTTTTTATGAGAGAAAGAGAGGAGAGAGAAAAATGTAAAGAATAATTAGCATTACTCTATTTTTTATCATTGTGATGATAAATAGCATTACTCTATTTTTTAACCATATATTATTCATCATAAAACTATTACAAAATGCATTTTTTGAGGAAAAAAAAAAGGGCTCAAACATGCCCTACACATGGGCTAATTCCTAGTTCAAAACCATACGTATTGAAATACTTCGGTTATCATTGTATCTTTCAAAACCATTACGAGACCCCGAGTTCCATGCATACGTTCAGTGACAGAGCCACAGAGAGTGAGGGCTGACGATCGCTTCCCCAACATTTTGAAATTCCTCTTAAGGGCTTATTTGACAAAACTTTCGATAAAAAATTAGCTGATTACGATAACCGTTGATAAAGAATTAGAATGAAAAAGCTTGTTCTAGGATAGAGATTTCTCAGTTTTGATATCTCGGCAGAGTACAGAATTCATTAGCAGCAGCAACAGTTTACATTTTTCACCTGTTCATAATGATAGGTAAAAAGTTTTGTACATCGCATAACCAGTGTCACTAATAAAAAACGCAAAATCATTGTAGAAGTGCTATTTTATCTTCACGCCTTTCCCTTCTTCCTACTTCACATCAATTTTCTCTGCTGATGATCAAGGCTTTGATCAACCTTCAAAGTGCAATGTAAAATATTAACGTTCAGCTGTTTGATGCCACGCCTAACTGTGAATTCCTCCGTACTTCAAAGTTCAAACCATGTTCTGTGTCTTTGTAAATATATATATGGATCAAGTTGAACCTCTGTTAAGCATGTCATTGTACTGTAAATATGATATCTGTCTTTGCATCTTCATTTGCTCATAGAATTTTGCTATAAACTGCTCCGCTTTCAAATCAATTCCTTCATCAGATGGCCCATAAATTTCTTCACAAACCTGATCAAACACATGAACATCATCATCTTCTTGATCATCATTATGATCTTCTACTCCCTTTAAAAAACTCTTTCTGGGCACATCATTGTAATAAATTCTGTCCTGATCATCGTTGAGCTCGAAATCATAATCAAAATCCACATGCGGATTAATGCAAGGAATGTGTGGCATCTTGAACCGGAGCGAAGAAGGGCGGTGCATTTTGACATGGATGATTGGAGTTTGGTCGAAGGAGAGTTCACGTTCGCCGTAAATGAGGGCGCCGCCGCCATTTGGGTGGCGGAGACTCTTAACGCCCTTTTGAAGTAAGCTTAAACTTAAGGCGAATTTGTTTCTGAATATGCCACCTTTTCTAGCCCAAAGAAGGGCTACGCGAAGGGTATTCCATGCTCTACGACCAGAATTTGAGCCCTTTTTCTGCATTTTCAGATTTTGTTCAAGGTACATTCAAGAATAGTTTGATCAAAAATGGGGAAAACTGAAAATTTTGTTGGCTTTTTTGAATATTTTTCTGTTTTGAAGAAAGATTAGATACTGATGAATGGCAATAGAATGGTGTATTTATATGTAAACGAATATATTTTATCATGCTATGTACCAACGCGTATGGGAGAAGTGTTTTTGTTGGCCTGTGGGCGGTGGAACCTCGTGGGAGACACGGCTGTACGCGGCTGGATTAATTTATTAAAGTACCCCTGAAAAATTCAACAAAAATGTTGTTAGAGGGAAAATTGCATTTTTGGTCAACAAATTATCGTTAGATGAGCAGTTTGTCCTCAACCTTCAAAATGATAAATTTGACTATTAAATTTTCGTTATAGTTGAAAAATACGTTTCAAGACAAAAAAAAAAAAAAATGTCTCTCCATTTAATTGACACGATACCTTATTTATCTAATTTTATGAAATTAATTTTTTTTTTAATTAGGGTTTGATGCTTCAAAATATTGAAGTAAGGTAAGCTTTAATTAGGGTAATGTCGTGATTTAATAGAAGATTTGAATGGTTCTCACTCATTAAGAATTGATTACAACTATAATGAAATATTTTAGACAAACTTATTTATTTATAAAGATTAAAATTAACTTGCTACTTGGATAATAAATTGGGGACTAATGATGCAATATTTTCCAAAAGTTAATGCATGATCATGCAATACAGTTTGTACTTGAAGTCAGCAATCAAAAATAGAAATGAGTGAAAACCAAAAATATTTGCAGGAAATAATTTTTAAATAGCCGTATGAAAAGGGCATTATAAAACTAGGACAATTATTAGAAAATCCAGCCAAACAAATTTTTGTTGGGTTTTAGTTGAAACGTTACTTTCCCATTTTAATCATACTACAAGTACAAAACATTTTGACAGACAACACATAGCGGAAATTGATTGGAAGGTGGAAAGAGAAAAAAAAAAAAAACAATTCAATCACCTGCTACCGCATCAACGTCAGTAAGAATTTTGTCAAGATTTTCTATACTCATGGCTTTTTCCTTAAAACTTTATTTTTTTAAAAATAATAATTAAAAAATCATTCGAGGCCTCTCCTGACTATTAGACATATTTTTTCGACTCAGAAATTACAAAAATGCTCTTGAAGTTTATTTTTCTCAAGAAATTATTTTTTATAGATTCTAGATTTTCTGAGAATTTACTAGCAATAAATAGGTAATAATCACTACTGAGAATAGTGATGTTAAGTGAGGCGAGCAGCTTGTCGGCTCAGCTCACCCTACTAATGAGTCGAACAGCAATTTTTTGAGTGGCTTGCACGAGCTGGCGGGCTACTAGGCTCACTTAGCTGAACATCTATATAGCTGCAAAATGATATTGGTAATATTCAATTTAAATTTCTCTACAGATTTTGAATGGAATTGTAATAATTTATGGATTTTGATTCATTTTAGAAACAAGAGAACTACTTTTAGTCGTAAATTTTCGAAATGAAGCTATTTTGACTGATGAGTGAAATATCTGCACTTTATTTTATATTTGATAAATATATTTTTGTCTTCTATGCAATTCGAATCCCCCTTTTTTAATTTAAATTTTGTAATACTCTCGTCATTAAATATTTCTTTTAACATTTTTATAGTTCAAAGGTGGAGACTCTCTGTTATCCCCAAGTATGTGTCACGATGACGCATTCAAATATATTTTTTTGGCATATACCAATTATATTTTCTAGCTGCAGAGTTCGATCCTCGTCTTGATTTGCATGGGGCCGAGCATTACTTTAGTTAATACAAAATAATTTAAATTTTACCTTAAAATAAATATATTCTCACTACGAGAAAGAGTTATAGAATTGTATAATTTGTACCTCGGTTCAAGCTATATAATTTTACCTTTAAACTTTAGTAATGCATGGGGCCGAGCATTACTTTAGTTAATACAAAATAATTTAAATTTTACCTTAAAATAAATATACTCTCACTAGGAGAAAGAGTTATAGAATTGTATGATTTGTACCTCGGTTCAAGCTATATAGATTTAATTTTTTCTACGTTCGAAATATATGAAACTCGTATGGATGGAGCACCTATATGGGACGAGTCATTAGAATAGCCGACTTCTTCAATTTACTTCAACAGTGAAATATACTACAAAATAAATATCTAGTTTATTCAGTACAACTCAAGAGTTATTCATATCACTCTAGCTTTATTGATACTCATAGATACGATGTCTATCATAAGATATCATATATCAAATTGAGATGCATCGCGTGACCTATGCAACTTACAATTCGAATAGAATCACATACTTGTATG